>JARKHS020003486.1:0-25759 GCA_030143305.2 Amblyomma americanum
TAGCCCTGGTAGAACGGGCCTCCCAGGTGGTGGACCTTCAAGCACGTCAGCGCATTCATTTTTTAACGGCTACTTCAAGCGGAAGAAGCCATTCACTGGTTCAGTCGAAGACGCATACTGCGCGCTCTGACGATGCTGCTCGAGGCTCGGAGGCAGACGGGCCGCAATACAGCTTTGCAGATAGACACACGAAACGCTGGCTGCCACATCGCAGTTGGACAAACGCGCTAGCGACTGGCGACGGAATACTTTCTCATCTCAACCCAGACGAGGCGGGGAGCATCCCACTCACCCTTTCGCACATGCTCCAACATTGCCGACTGCGTCGGCCTTACGCCACAAGGCGGGGGTGGGGTCACGTCACTCCTCTTTCTTTCTAGCGAAGCAGAGGGTGCTCAAAAGAATTTGCTCTTCAAAAACACAGGCGTTATCCCCTCCATTTTCCCCTTTTGGTGAGTTCTTGCACCGGCCATTTTGGTCGTGAGTCGTCGCGGTAACATGACGGCTAGGTACGGCGTGGTCGTGTCGTGCGGCGTGATACCGCACGCGTTGCCCAGCACTCGCGGACACACTATATACAGTCGGTCACAGCTCAAGAATGAAGCGAGACATGCCACCACGGGGGGCACTCCGACCAAGTGGCGTTCACATAAAACGACGTCGCGGCCTAGCTGCCTTGCCAGCCACCTGCAACACCACGCATGCAGTCGCAAAGCGGTTGAACAGCGTCGCTGTGATAATTGGCCCCATCAAGGGGGCACTGTGCCGGCTGCATTGTTGATTTTGAAAATTGGCTTCTTGATGAAAGGAAAATGGCGCAGTAATGCTCACATATGTCGTTGGACACCCGAACCGCGTCCTAAGGCAAGGGATAAAGGAGGGACTAAGAGGAGAAAGGAAGAGATGCCGTAATGGTGGGCTCCGGAATAATTTCGACCACCTGGGGATCTCTAACGCGCACAGACATCGCACAGCACACGGGCGCCTGTTGCGTTTCGCCTCGGTCGAAACGCGGCCGGGTTCGATCCCGGGTACTCCAGTTCACTGCATTCTTGATCTGCGCATGGTATGAACACATGAACTCCTGCTCTGCATCCTATCATTAAAGGCGTGCTCGAGGTGCACACCTGAAGTGAGAAAATTTCCGCGCCTTTCCTTTTCCAACTTTTATCCTCACACTCCGGGTTCTCTTTGCCTCCCGGGCTTTCGGTCTCTTTTTTTTCCATTTCTGACGCCCTGAAAGCACCACCCGCACGGTCAAAACTTCACCGTTCTCTTTGAGTGCAGCTCCGATACACATTATACGAAACCTAAGCCTTGTGCCAGTGACGGCCCACACACCAACAATTCTCAAGCAGTCCGTCCTGAATGCAAACAATAAACTTCCCTAAAGCCGCGCTCCATCAATGGTTGACCGCGGCTGCCAACACGTGCCTTCAACGGAACCCGTGCCCCGCGCACCACCGAGAATGTGCTGCCCCTGGAATCTGCCGCAAGCTTACCTAATCACGTGCGAGCGCCCTTTCTTCAGACAGTTTTCGCGGCGACGTGCTTGCAAACGCCACTACCCGCCGCGGTGGCTTAGTGGTTACAGAGTTCGTCAAACTGAGCCGGTGAAATCCCGTTCATACCCGGCCCGCGGCGACCGTGTTTCACCGGTGGAGGCGAAACGCAAAAGGCACCCGTGTAGTGTGCGATGTCAGTGCACGTTAAAGATCCCCAGGAGTCCTCGACTACGCCATCCCTTCCTTCCTTCCTTTTTTCTTGCTTCTCTTTTCTCCTTCCTTTCTTGCTTGCTTCCTTCCTCCTTTCTTGCTTTTCCTCCTTTCTTTCTTGCTTCCTTCCTTCCCTCCTTTCTTGCTTGCTTTCTTCCCTCCTTCCTTGCTTCTCCTTCCTTCCTTTTTTCTTGCTTGTTTCCTTCATTTCTTGCTTCCTTCCCTCCCTCCTTTCTTGCTTGCTCCCTTTCTTGCTTGGTTTCTTCCCTCATTTCTTGCTTCTCCTTCCTTCCTTTCTTGCTTGCTTCCTTCCCTCCTTCCTTTCCTTCTTCCCTCGTGGAGCGGTTGAGTTGTCCACCGAGAAGCGAGACAGTTACTGCGCTTTCCCCTCCCTCAAAACCAATTTCAATTTCCAAACGCGATTCCCTCCCTCCCGTGGCCTAGCGGGAGCACCATAATGGCGGCGATCGCTAACGTTTTGGTGGAACGAAAACCGGAAAGTGGATATGATAAGGGGAAAGGGCGTAGTAGCTGCCTCGCTTCTCGGTGGACACCTCAATCGTGCCGTGAGGTAAGGATGGAGGAGGCACTGATAGGAGGAACAGTACCAGAAGGGGGTCCTCGTGCTCAGCAGCCGAATGCTTATCAACTCAGCCACCGAGGAGGGTTTGCGATGCAGGGATACACGGGACACGAGGGAATCTGGCCTCAGTCGCAGCCATCTTCGCGCGCACCTGTTACATCTTTCTCGCACCTTTAGATCCTTTCGCCTCTCTTCTACCAGAAGGAGGCAGCGATAGTGACCCGACTGGCGCCAGCCGACAGGGCTGCGCACTTTTGTTGGTTCGCGCACGGACGCACAAACACACACACGCACACATCACACGCGCGCAGAGAGTCCGAGAACGAGAATGGCAGCGGGTAGCAGGGGAGAAACGCCAGATGTAGCAAGAGTTCAGGTCTCCTGATTAAATGTGATGGGTAGATTCTCAAAGGAAAATGGCGCCAACTTTCGCCCAACACATCGCTCTTCTTCTACTCGTCCTTGTCAGACTCTTCGTGGCGCGTGTCACCCACTATCTATAGTGTTTAGTCTTTCATCGGTTCCGTCAGTAATGCATTCTACAAATGGTGCTTTGTGTATTCTCCATTCCAATTCGCCACATTCTCGTTTTTTTTTTATGGAGGCAAAACGCAAAGGGCGCCCGTGTGCTGTGCGACGTCAGTGCACGTTAAAGATCCCCAGGTGGTCGAAATTATTCCGGAGCCCTCCACTACGGCACCTCTCTCTTCCTTTCTTCTTTCACTCCCTCCTTTATCTTTTCCTTTACGGCGCGGTTCATGTGTCCAACGATGATGAGAGAGATACTGCGCCATTTCCTTTCCCCAAAACCAATTATTATTATTATTATTATTATTATTATTATTATTATTATTATTATTTCGCTTAGCGCTCTACATGCGCAGCTGCCTGGCCTTGTTTTTCCCGTTTATCCGGACCTTTTTGGTTCTCCTTATCTAACGCGTTACTTCCACTACGCTGCCATGTATTTACGCATGCGTACCGCATTCACGCAGTTGAGTATTGAGGGACTACTGCTCCCACCGTGGAAGCTCCGACCTGACAAAAAGTGTGTAGGGTTTTAACGTAGTTAAGCAGAATAGACGTGCGAACGCATGTGTTTACCCTGGTTGGCTCATGGTTTTGCTTTGATGGGTCGTCCGCACGTCGGCGACGATATTAGTACGATGCGCAGTATTAGCTGACGACGACGATTATGTGCAATGCGCAGCGCGAGAGTGTGTTGCAGTTTAACACGAGACGTGATCGGCTGCGGCGATAGCATATTACTCTCCTGCAGTGGCCAGCGAAGCTGATCTGTTCGTGCCGCCGCGGGTTCGAATCCCAGTCGCGGCAATATTTATTTACACTCTGGCCAAGGTCACCCGCAAGGTCAAGCTTCACACAAACTCGGTGAGCCGGTTAGACCTCGTGAAATAGTGCTTCTGCACTAAAACTCTGGAACACTACAAACCAAATCACCAAACAAATGCACGACACACCCTGTGCATTGCAGCCATACACAAACTACACCATACCGTCAGTCAAGGAACCGCTGACGTATGTACAACGGTCCGCGCAGCTGTATAAGCGCTCGAACGACGCAAATTTACGAGTGGCTAGGGCGCTAAACAAGACCTTGCCGTGCAAGCACACTCCCAAAGATCGCGTTTAACTCTTTATGCATTTAAAAACTCTACCAGGCCGGACAGGCAGCGGCGATTCTCAGGAACGCACAACAAACAGCGCCGCTCCAGCACTCTAGACAAGTACATGTACGAATGCACTGAACAGTGCAAGCACTAGCGCTAAGACTAGTGCTTCAGAGCGAGCCCCCTAGCCGGAGCAAGCACGAGGCTTTCGTGAAACCCCACTCTACCAATGACGCTAACGAGTTCACCACCAATGCACGACAAACAGGCGGCAATATTTAACCCCCCTTACCCCCAGAACCTCGCGGCGGCGTTGCATAAGCGCACAGACTGCGTGCCAAGCCAAAGACATATAGGCATATCGAACGTCGCGACGCGCTTCCCCGGCTCTTTTGAACGGGCAGCTCGTTTGTGCCCCGCGACACGGTCGGGGCTTCCCAGCGTTTCCCTAGGCGCCGCTTTCCCGCCCGTTCCTTCCCTATGGCGCCGCGCTGACGTCATCGCGGGGGGTCGTCTGCTACGCTCCCCTCGTTGAGTCGTCTGCTGCGTTCGCGCTCTCCCGGCTCGGACCGAACGCAAATCTCTCCCCGCTTTCCGTTTGCTTTCGCAGCGTCAATTTTGCTCGTTTTGTTCGCTACGGTTACTTTAATTCTTGCCGCCAGCGGTGTGGCGCATGCGCGGATGCAGCATTCGAAAAGAATCGCGCGCAATGGAGTAGAAGAAAAAAAAATGAGGCGACGCTTTCTGCGGGCTGGTGGTCATGGCGGCCACGCAGACGGCAGCGGCCAGGGGCTGCGTACTAGACAGCGCGGTTGGGGAAGGTAAGGTGCGATTACCAAAGTGCGCAGTTACGGCGCCGGTGGGCGGGGCGACGGGCGGGCGCGGGAGGCGTGGCCTCGACGACGAAAAGGCGAAGGCGGGGCGGCGTAAGCGCCACGCCTCCAGCTTGCCCCTCCCACACGCGCTAGAGCTTTTCACCCCTCTTTTCGCAAGCACAGGACGAGCTCCGAGAGCAGACGACGCACAGGAACACACCGTGGGCACCAAACACACACATAAAAAAAGGCAGCAGCACGGTGGGAGGCTGTTGCTCGAAGCTCGCGGGTTGGTCCCGACCAATCACGAGTGGGCGGCGACGGGGCGGACCCTGGAGGGAGAACAAACTCGAGAAGGGCAGGCGGACACTGCGGCGGGAACGCTGAAGCCCCGGGTATTTCTTAACACGCGCCGAAGACGTGATCGGCTCCGTGCTGCGGGCCGAGGATGACGGGAGGAAAAGAGTAGGCTGTTCGCCGGCGAAGTTTTTTACCCCATCACCCTTCCAGACCACGCCTGGCGATTGAATAGAAAAAAAAAACGAAGAAGCCACTAGAAAGCATGCGAAACTGTGCGTGTGTTCCCAATGTGTTCAAACAAATCCGCATGTGACGTGTGTGCCTCGCATCGCGGAGGTCCCGTCATTATAATTCCCTAATTATTAGCGCACTTCCCGAGAATAAATCGATGTAAATTGTTATCGTATCGAAAACTACACGGTGACAAGTTAGCCAGATAAGGGTGCAGATGTTATTCATAGCTGATGCACGAGTCTTTTCCGAAAGCTTAAAGGCAACAAGTCGTGTCAGCTTTGACGAAAAGAGCCAAAAAAAAAGCGCCACAAAAAACAACACAATGGACATTAAAATCAGCGAGTCGTAATGAGCATTACTATTAGACACTTTCCGAAAATGGCCTACTGGCACCGAGCTCCGGATGTACTTCCGGACATGCCCGCCATCACCCACCCAGCTGCGCTCAAAAAGATGCTGCTGCCTGTAAAGCTGGCTACGCCACCAAGGAAGCTATCATGCGGCGAAGTATCGCGACGATTAAAAGGGGGGGAAAATACGGAAATAATATTGACAGCCGGTTGACAGCTCGACTTAATAGAAAGTCTCATGAGTCATGAGACAAGTATGACACAGGCGTGGAGCCGGGAAAGTGAAGCCACTCAATCACTTTGCCCGGATGCCGCTGCATAGCAGCTTAAAGGAGTACAGACTCAAAGTACTTGGGTGTCCGTTTTTCTTTTGCCTTGAAAGAGGCCTGCGGGCCTTAAGTCATGAAAATGAGCTCAAAGCACAAGTGCGTAGCACGAATAATTAATTACAAACGAATTTGTACTCGCAGTTTCGACCTCGGTCGGCGCCAGCTTCCGAGTCCACCTCGAAGTCAAGGTGGACCCGCCAACCTGGACTACCACATTCTGGTGACGTCGGTGTCACCGGCAAGCACTGGTTCTTCATGTGAACAGCACTGTGTTCGGTTTACGGGATTTAACGTCCCAAAGCGACTCGGGCTATGCGGGACGCCGTAGTGGAGGGCTCCGGATAATTTCGACCACCTGGGGTTCTTTGACGTCCACTGACATAGCACAGTATACGGAGCTGTTAACATTTCGCACTCCATCGAAAATCAACCGCCGCGGCCGGGCTCAAACCCGTGGGCCAGCAGCCGAGCACCATAATCACTGAGCCACCGTGGCGGCCTCTAGGTTCGGTGACGTCACAATAACTGGGGCAAGTGCAACTTGACGTCATTTGATTTAAAATTATATCAAAATATGTTCCACTCAACGCCTCCGACTGAAACTTGCCACAACGCATTTCCTTACGCGCATGGAACAAATCTTATCGTTTGCGTCCGAAAATTTGCGTCTGTTCCCCTTTGCAAAAAAGCAGCATGGTGCCATGGGCGAACGCAACCAAAACAGCAGCAATATGAAAAATAACATTATGAGATAAGGTTAACGAAAGATATCGAATACTACAAGCCTGAAATGCAGAGAAGAAAAAAAGAATCACAGCTGAAGTTACATGACAAACAGCGATACAGAGTAAGGGTAAGAACATGAGGGGTCCCAGCCAGTCAATCCTGTGACCCATTCTACTCTAGTTACTGCTACTCTAGTTACTGCAGCACGACTTCCTGAAAGAACCTGCCTTTGATATCACAACCGATATCACGCTGGAAGGCTGTTTTCCGTTAAGAAACTGGCCTCGATTTGCATGATGCCGCGGTTAATCCAATTAAGCCGTCGCTATTTCCCTTTCATCTGCACATCCTGCGATGTCACAGTGGCAGGTACAATAGGAATCGTCACGACGTCATGAGGACCTGTCGACGCCATTGGCTGAAGGGCCTCTGAGGGGCATTCGCCGCTTCGTTCTTGAGTTGTACCCGACTATGCTTGACAGGGCACGGTTGCAGGGGAGCGGCGCTAAGCCAACATCCGCCAAAAACTAGGAGAGGCACTTAAGCTCCGCCGGAGGAGCTGCGCAAGGCCCCCGTCAAAGGTTGAGGCTTCACTCACACTCCGGGTTTTTCAGATGTGCTAGTAACGTAGTATTGTCGCACTAAAATAAAATGTTCGACAACGTCACATGAAGAAAAACTCTTAGATGATCCTCGGTGGATCATTTTACCGTTTTATGCTGCTTCTGATTCAGATGTCGCTCAGCCTAAGGGTAGGACGCGACAGCGTTAATGCCCATATATGCAGAATCGGCAATTACCTAGTTAGTATTCAAAGATCGCTGGGAGCCCTCATACCACTCCTGGCGCAGTGGTGCAGCGGTTAGGCGATATGCCACTGTCCCGGAAGGTGGCTGTTTCAAACACAGCCACCGGTGGCGCTTCGGAGACCCAGGCTGCTCTCCCAGAGCAGCCTCTCGAGACAAATGATCAATTTAACTTCCACCTACCAAGGTAGGCAGTTTGCTCACAATGCGGTGGGAAGGTTGCCACCTGCCACGATGAGCAGGTTGTGATGGCGTCACAAGGTTCGCACTACGTCACGCGTGACGGCAGTCTCCACTTCCGTACGAACAGACCGTTCTGACGCTAACGTACCTTAATAAATCTTATCGGAACAGTTCAGACAATCACATGCAATCTGCATAAATGGGGTTGGCGGCTTCGAGGCGAAGGTAACCAGATTTAGCGAAGGCATTTTTCACGAGATGTCCAAAACAAATGATCCAAGTATAAGGACAAGGGCGTTTACATGGGGGCGTTTCTTCAATTCTGAAACGCTTTCCAGGCATAGCATTGAATGTCATCAATGTCATCAACGTCACCAGCCTGACTACACCCACTGCAGGGCAAAGGCCTCTCCCATGTCTCTCCAATTAACCCCGTCCTTTGCCAGCTGCGGCCACCCTATCCCCGCAAACTTCTTAATCTCATCCACCCACCTAACTTTTTGCCGCCCCCTGCTACGCTTGCCTTCCCTTGGAATTAACTCCGTTACCCTTAAGGACCAGCGTTTATCTTGCCTTCGCATTATATGCCTTACCCAAGCCCATTTCCTCCTCTTGATTTCTACTGGGTTGTCATTAACCCGCATTTGTTCCCTCACCTACTCTGCCCTCTTCCGGTCTCTTAACGTTACACCTTACATTTTTCTTTCCACAGCTCGCTGCGTTGTCCTGAACTTAAGCTCAACCCTTTTCGTTAGCCTCGGTGTCAGTGCCAAGGTACAACTGTTGTACACTTTCCTTCTGAGGGATACTGGCAAGCTGCTCTTCATCATCTCAGAGTGCGTGCCAAATGAGCTCCATCCCTTTCTTATCCTGCTGTCCACCTCATCTCGTGATCCGGTTCACCGGTTACCACGTACCCTAAGTAAATGTATTCCCCGACAACTTTCAATGTGCCATACGAATCGTACACTGTTGAGCCCTTCCGAGACCACAGAACATTACTTCATATTTTATCATATTAACCGAATGCCAAGGCGCCATAAAGAAGGAGGTAGGAGAGACCATAGACTACGTCATTTGCCGGTGCCCCGTTACGGTTCAGAAGAAGAGATGGCTGCTTTCCACCGCTGAACTAACAAGGAAGCCAACCGCACGCCGGCTGAGAGCCCAAAGCTACGGGCCCCTGACGCGACTAGCCTTGCCTTCACGGCCCCAAGTGAGAGCAGTGGACCCCCCGGAGAAGACGACCACACGCAGGACACAAAGAAAGCAGGGGTAGACGCCAGAGCCAGCGAACAGGGTGTGAAGCGCAAGAGGGCGCCACTCGCGCAGCGATTAGACGCCCATCTCCGAACTCTCCACACACAGAATAACCACACACCGTAGCGCGCGCCACGGAAATTAGTCGCGGAAGTGTTAGCCGTTACCAATTAGGAATTAGTGTTAGAAATTAGTCGCGGTGTTGGCTGTCCACGGTGTATCAGGCATTGTCTATATCAGTGTTTAGACCAAGCATCGCTTACAGTATAGACGGCGTTTATTTTTTAAATAGTGCCCGTCAAAAATCAAGCCAGCCATATCAAGAAACAGCACGGTCTTGCTCGCACAAACCGACCAAGTGATACGCGCGCAGGTTCTCGAGTGCGGAGACTGCCTGTGACACTTTGAGCACGTCTGCGACGTCGCGGGAACTCCTGATGTAGAGACCATGCCTTCACACAGAGGCTGTGGCCGAGGTCCGCAGTTGGTGCTAGACTCCTCCAGGACGCCAATAGAGAAAGAGAGAGAGAGATCATATCTGCCCCAAGTCCTGGTCGCTGTGAACATGACGATTAGTTGAAGCTCCAGTTTGGCGTAGATTGGTGGTTCTCCAACACCTGGGTGACGTAGGCACGAGAAGCGGCCTCCCTGCCACAAGAATAAGGCGGCGCGTGGACAAATCCATTATATATGTGCGTTGATAACGAGACCAGCGTCAGGCCTTACGCCCAACGAGGTATGGCATGGACAGCGCGCCCAGCTACAGAGCCGACACTTTGTCTAGACCGACGCTCAACGTCACAGGGTAAACTTCCAGGACTTCGGTCGCCCCGAAACCGCCCAGACTGAAGTCGTTCAAAACGGCCTCACCCGCCAAAACGGGTTCTCACCCGCCAGTTTTTCAGCTTGCGCGGGAGGAAAGCCTCACTTTCGTCAACAAGTGCGTCCCTGGAGCCAGGGCCACGGCTGCATCATCACCGACCATCGCTTCGTGCACGCGACGATGCAGAGAGCCGTGGTGCCGCTACGGCAGCCGTGCTGAGCCGCCAGGCTGCGAACGCCATTACCGACATCGAAAATCGCGAAGGTAGTCGATCTGCTACCGCAAATGACCCATCTCGAAGCAAACCACCGAGAGCCACACACGAAAAAGGAATGTGAAGCCGCGACCTTTATTGCCGTTCCAGTCTCACCATAGTATCTCTCGCGCACCACCACCGCCACTGCGACCCCGGTACCTCTCCTTGAGGCTCACGGCAAGGAACGCGTCTACTTCATCCAGCTGAGCGAGCATGTTACCGCTGCTATCATCAAGATCATTAACGCCCCCATCATACCGGCTACAGTGAACCGGGAGTTTCGTCCAATGCAGGTCAAGGGCCTCTCCCCCATCCCCCCTTCCTGTGCCAGCTGCAACCACTTTATCCCCACTGATTTCCCTACCCCATCCGCCCACCTGACCCATTCACTCCGTTCCCTGCTGCCCAGAAATCCGCCCAGTTGCCGTAAGCCGCCGTCGGTTACGCGTTCTCTGTACTGCATGCCTGGACTACGGGAAGACCTTCACTCACCTCGAAGGTCACTTCCTTAAAGTCCCTCACTCGGATAGGTTACAGCCACCCACGAGGCAAAACCGACGTCCGCCATCCGTGCACTAGCCTCGGCGAGCCGGCGTTCTCATTCCGAGCCGAGGGCCTCATTCTTTGACGCCAAACATCTCCGCAGGGCGAGGAAGGCGTACACGTCGGATGTTCCCGGAGCTTGTGGGCTTGCTCATCGTCTCTTCATCGTCGTTCACACTTTGACGACGGCCCACTGCTCATCGTGCCTCACTTGCGCGCCGGCGCGTAGATATACTTTCTGCGCATATAGAGGGGCAGTAATCTCCACTGCCCCTACCTCTGAGTCACCGAGTTGTGTCTGCTACGTCCGAGACAGGACAAAAAAAAAATTAAGAGCAGACGGCATGAGCGGTGCGCTGCCCCTTGGTCATTTCTTCCTTTCCACCTCTCACGTCATACTGGCCGGATGGCCCGCAGGAGACTGAACTGCGTCGAAACGAGTCTGAGACCCCTGAAGGAGAGCGTCCGAGGCTCGGCGACATTTACTTCATGAGTTACCTTGCTTCACGTACAGCCGAGGGACGCACGTATCATCGCTTTTCCGGCCTCGTAACAAGTTGACAAATATGCCACCACTCTGTTTAAGGATCGGTAAGTCGCTCATCGAAACGGTCCCTGCGGTCAAAAGTTTAGGTGTTATTTTTAATGAGCATTTGAGTTGGAATGATCACGCTGACATGGTGATGAACAAGCTGTCAAAGGTTGTCGGTATTTTGTGTCGACTGAGATATTTCATGCCGAAGAGTATCAAGAAAATGTTGTATAGTGCACTTTTTTCCTCTGTTGTAAATTATTGCTTTTTGGTGTGGGGTACCACGTCTTTTACAAATATTAACCGCTTGTATCTTCTTCAAAAGAAAGCTGTTCGAAATATTATGAATGCTCCTCGACTAGAACACACCGAACCGTTTTTCAATGAACTTCGAATCATCCGTTTGCCACAGCTGTACGAAGTTTTACTTCTACAACGGTATAAAACCGGTGTTAATCACAATAATTGCAATATGCTAAATCTGTCAGGATTACAATGCAATGAGCCAAAGTACACTACACGTGCGACATCCAAATGGTATGTGCCTAGGATGCGAACAAATTATGGTTATCAAATGTTGAGCTACACTCTCCCACATCAACTAAATAAGGAGTCCGAATTGATGTACAGCTAATGCCAAATATGTTACTTTTGTTCATTTTCTTTTTTTTTATCCCTGGAAGTGCTACCATGTTGTGTACCACTGCAATGCCCTTGTGGGGTGCGTCGGCCTCGTCAAGCCTTCCCAATGGCTTTTTGTCAGCGCACCCAACATCGTCATGATGTTAAATAAACATGATTGATTGATTGATTGATACCGAACGATCCGAATTCATTCCAAAAATGCCTCACAACATGACGCCGCGAAAGGTACCCTGCCAAAGACAAGGAAGAGACCTGCATCCGCTAACTAAACGTGCGCCCCTTAAAGCGAACGTACAGACCCGACGCCCCAGTCAACGCCGGCCCGAAGCAATGGCAGCGCAAGAGTTTGCCCTGGGCTGCACGACCATATGAGCAGAGTTTTGTTCAACACGAACTGCCTACATGCCGCTTTGTCATTCAGCACAACTGCCAGGTTAAGCAGTTGAAGCTGATGATGGTGATCATGTTTTTATGGCGCAAAGGCAGCTCTAGCCAAAAAGCGTCATGGCAAAATGTACTTTTCTTTAGACAAGGCGGGGTAAAAGACCCATTTTCCAAGCATTTCGCCTCAGATAAGCCGAGCATCAGGCCAGGAAAAAATTACACTCCAGGGAAAATTGTATCACTCGTTGGTACCCCTTAACACTGGGATCGAACCCCGCACCTCCCGCAGGCGAGACGGATGCTCAGAACACGAAGCCACCGCAGCGGTGAGAGAGCAGTTGACCTCCGCGGTATACCACCCAGGAGTTAGTAAAACCGCACCCTTGCTGCTCTGCCGTTAGCGTGGTATCCCGAGCAGCCCAAACGCATTCGCCACACTGACACCCTCGAGATGAAGCATTCTGGAACACCATCCCGATATTCTTGTCAGCGATACCGGTGCTGTTCCATGTAGTCAGCACCCAAAAAACAAACAGATCATGACCTCGCCGGAGTAGTGAGCTGCAAAGGGGGTCAACATAGGACTATAGTGACACGACTAGGGTTGGGGGAAATGTCTGCACACGCGCAAGAGAGCGAGCTCACAATTCGCAGGCTTTGACGACCACTCCGAGCGCATGGCACCCAGCATCAAGGAGTACGGCGCCGGTGAATGGTCTCTCCGAAGTACGAACACTGCCGCACGATATTTATCCGAGGCATCCGCACACCGGCCGTCATTAAAAGCGGAATATTGAGTGCGTCGATACAGCGCGTACATTTTAGCAACGTTTAAGGAAACGTGGACAGAGACGGGGCAACACGCGGACAACAAAAATTGGAGGGGACACTTAACGTCCGCCTTAAGGGTCTTACGCGATAGCTGTAGTGGGTTGATTCCCATACATGCAGAAGGTGTCATTCTCTGCTTTACATTCATCAGATCCCTGGGAGTCCTCATACCCCTCCTGGCGCAGTGGTTAGAAGCGATGCGCCACTGCCCTGCGATTGGACGTGCTGCCATAGGTGGGCCTTGTACGGCCCAGGTTGCTCTCGCCGAGCGACCAATCATTAACTCGCCGCCTGCCACGGTGGGCAGGTAGTGATGACGCCGCAAGGTCACGTGACCTAGCCTCCGAGGTTGCTCTCCGGGAACTACCTGCCAAAGCCATGCGCGTAAGTTTTCGGTCACAACGCCGACACGGAATTTCCCGCGTAACGTGGCCTCTAACGCTATCGCGTTAAAAGACGCGCTTTGTTTCACCTGTTTCGGCCGCGACTGTTTCCACGTTTCCTTCCGCAGTTCCAACAGGACGGTGTCCCGCGTAACGAAGAAACTGCAGTGAAATGAAAGCATCCACACGCTGAACTGCGCACACACGCAACAACGCCATTTCAGTCGACAAACGGAACACAGGGGCAAGCCCAATTTGGAGCTTGTGTACGTCGAGACTGCCACGGCCACCGAGGCAGCTCGCAAGTGCCGAGACGGCCGCGTCCTGGAGGTAAAGGCGTTCGCACGACCTCGACGAAAGTAGGGTGAAGGTGAGTGGTCGGCCCGCCAACGTTCGTGCGCACGCCGGCAGGTCGGGCAGGGCAGGCCGGGTCACCGTAATCGCTGCGAGTTAGCGCAAGGACAATAGCGAGCCCCCAAACAGCGACAACACGCCTGCAAGGCTGAAGATGACCCGACGAGACCCGCTAGGAGAGACAGCAAACGCGGTCACCTAAGTCTTAATCACGACTGCAGATTTTCGCCGCAGATGCACAGACGCCGCACTGACGTCTTCGCTCTAATCGTCCACTATACCTGCCCAAAACCGACCATCTAACTAGCACACGCATGGACCACTACTGGCGTAGCACTGCACAACGCACAACAAGGCCCCTGCTCTAATAACTATTTCGTAATGGGTTGGATGCAAGCAAAAAAATGTGCCTTCAATCTCGATTTCTCCACTTTACCCGAACTCGTGTCCCGAAATGACGACAAACGATGGCTTAGTTCGGTTTGGTCTACGGCGTCTAACGTCCCTAACTAGGTCACATGGCAAGAAAACGAAAGTCACATGTCCACTGACTGCAAAAGCTGCGAATGATGTCCATGCTTCGAAAACGCAAGACTCATTGCGAAAACCGAAGACAGATTATAACGTGAAATAACTGGAGCACATTACATTCAGCAGAAGGGGCCTACACCTGCGTGAGTAAACCGACAGTGTCACTGTTAGAAGAAGAGATTATAATAGTTTTATTAGCGGATCACTGACAACATTGTAATCCTTGCTTCTGTCTTTTTGAAAGGTATGCCTTTTGTTAAGTCCCCTTTTTATTTTTTTGCTTGTATCTTTGGCTCGTATGGTTATAAAGTGGCTTTTCCGAACAATAAACTCAGCTGAGAGTTGGCGCCAGTCCTGCCTTGTGTGTGTCTGTCTCCGTCTCTTCGCGCACATTTTTTCACGTTCCCTTCGTCACGTGACCGCTCTGAGAGCGGCCCGCGTATTCGGCGCCCAACCCAGTTCAGATTCGGAACTCGCACCGGATCTTCGGACACGGTGTCGGGGCCAGACGACGACTAGTCTGATGCGCCATAAGAATACGACTTGGAGCAACAGTTAGCGCGAAGACGACGATGGCAAAACGGCTTGCATGCCGTCCAATGTGTACAGAAGCTGCCGAGTGGCCCTCTCTCGGTCTACGTCATCGACCCGAGTGAGAGTGGCGCGGTGCAGGCAACGCATTCGGCGGGCGAGCGTGCGGTGCCCGGGCAGCACAGGTAATCGTCACAATATTGGAAATGTATTGGCAAATGTTGGTCCTACAAAGGACCAGTGTTAAGCCATCCTATTCCAATATTGGGCCAATCCCCAGTGCTACTTGGGTGCACCATGCAGGTGCGGCATGCTTGTGGGGAGTTGGTCTAACTTTCGAGAGGAAAATCCGCGGAGGCGCACATGAGAAGGGCAAAAATGAGCAATTTTGCGCCCGTGTGCTGTGCGATGTCAGTGCACGTTAAAGATCCCCAGGTGGTCGAAATTTTTCCGCAGCCCTCCACTACGGCACCTCTCTCTTCCTTTCTTCTCTTAGTCCCTCCTTTATCCCTTCCCTTACAGCGTGGTTCAGGTGTCCTCAGATATGTGAGACAGATATACTGCGCCATTTCCTTTCCTCAACAGCCCAATTCAATTCAACTACCAGGCCGAGCCCCATGACGTCACGTTGCTTGCAAATGGGGAAAGGTGCGGCTAGTAGTCATGAGGGGTGCAGCTTGAAGCCCCGAGCGCCACCTTCTGCGTTAGCTCGCCCTCTTTGTCGCTATCGAGACAAGAGATAGAGTTTTTAGAAGGGCATGTTCGTGTTTCACACCAGCTCTGATTGTCCTGTAAATTCTGCCGATGCTTTCTATCGTCGAGCCCTATGGCGATAGTGTTTTTCTCGTTATGTTCGCGGGCCTTATAAACCGTATGTCTTCTCAAATAAAATCGGTTGGAAGTCTGCGCTTTGCCTGTCCCCTTGTGCGCCTTACGTCCCGTCTTGTTCGCGCAGTTTGTACTGATTCGCTTCATTGTGAACCAACCAGCCCGCCAGAACGTCCACCTTCTAGGAAACGGAACGGGTCACTGAAGATACTAGCACGTTCACTGGGCGATTTCCGGAGCCCTAATCTCTCTGCATCGTGCCCCACCCTTAAGTACTCACGGGTGCGGCGTCACCCACCAGTGACCCACCGGCGATGCCAACTTCTGGGAACCGCAAATATACGGCAACAGCGACCTGCCACGTGTGTTTTTTGCGCGGTCTTTGAAGAATATGAGCTCTTCCGCGGCTTCATCGCCCGACTCGGTATTCGTGCCGCGCAGCAAGCATGCACTACGTGACCCATGACGCCCAGTGAACTTGTTAAGGACCAGGAGGGGGAGAGGGTTACGAGGAAAGGAAGGGCGTTGGACTGCAGCGTGAGAAAAGGGGTTGAAAAGAGGGGAGAGAAAGAAATGGCTGGACCGGCAACTCAGTTGTTCATCAGGCCGTCGTTAATAAGTCTTTGTATGCTCGCTCTTCCTTTCCCAACAGACATGGGCGCGTTACTGAGTCTAATTCCACCCGATTCGTACTGGTTTCTTTTGCCTACATCTCATACACCCAACATTATACGCCGACACATGTCCCTGGTGCCAGGCCCCCCGCCCTACACTATTCCACATTTCGTGGGGATGTGGGGCCAAACCGAACACTATACGTACAGACGGAACACACGCCTTTTGTGCGGTGGGAGGCGCTGCTGACCGGCGATAACCTGGAGGATCAACTGGCCCTCATACAACAGCTCCGCAGGGTACCTCAAGCCAGTGCAGCCCTGGAATGAGGGCCCCACCCATAAGCTCGCCCACCTCCCCTTCACTTTAATAAAGCTTTTCTCCTTTTTCCTCGCTACGAAGCCCTAAGAAAGTGCGTGGTATACGTATTTGTTCGAATTTCTTTCCAACCCTTTTCCCTGTTTCTTTATGCTAGAGTTGTCAGCGACTAAGGCACAGCTTTCTTTTCCAAATCTGCCTGCTGACCTTCCTAATTAGAGCCATTAAAGCAATGAACTGAAAGAAAGCACGCTGCAGCCCTCTCCCAAAGGATAAAAAAAAAGGAACCCCTGCGCTGGGCCTGACCAAATTCCACGCTGTGCAGCGAAAACAAGTGACCGGGACTAGCGACTACTACGCAGCACTGTGTCGCCTTGTCTTACGCAGGCAGAGAAACGCGCGAGAAGTACTTAAGGCAGGCCCAGAAAGAATCTGAAAGCACATACTGCTTTCACGGGGAGCGCACAAAGAAAAGGTCTAGGTAAAAATTAACCTAGAGAGAAGCACGGAAACGATAAGCAAGGCAGCAATGTGGGCTAGTTGGTTGTACATTTTGGTTTGAATAACGCGCTACACACTAACAAAACGACACCGGAGCGCGCTTGTCCTGTGTCCTTCGTTCCGGTGTCGTTTGTTAGTGTGTAGCGCGTTATTCAAACCAAAACGGAAACGATATAGCGCGCAAACAGAAGGTCTAAGGGTGTTCAACGTCTCAAAGCGGCTAAGGCTATGAGGGACGCCGTAGTGAATTAAGGGCTCCGGAATAATTTCGACCACCTGGGCTTCTTTAACGTGCACTGACATCGCACAGCACACGGGCCTCTAGAATTTCGCCCCCGTCGAAATGCGACCACCGCGGCCGGGATCGAACCCGCGTCTTTCGGGCCAGCAGCCGAGCGCCATAGCCCCTGACTTGTTCACTTCCTGAATAAGATGTTTTCTGCTACCACTGTCACCACCCACCCACCGTGGCAGCGCGCACAGAGGGGTGCACGCCGATGAAGACTAAGTAAGCTGTCTCTAAGGGCCGTACCCTCCAAGTATTGCAGCCGAGGCCGCGTAGAGGATTCTACGGCACTGACTCCTCCCCCCTACCCCCTCCGGAACTTCAGCGTGAAGAATGGTCCACCCGACTTTTAAGCAGTGCGCGGTGTCAGGAATTGCACATCGAAAGTGAGAGAGCAGGCAAAGTGATACTGGACACTTTACCTCAGATTCGTTTCGTACTTTTAGCAGCTTGGACATGCCTTTACAACGACACTTGACGATCTAGATGTAGGATCATTACCCGTAACGCAGCCGCGTCCACGCACGGAGGCACCGTTAACACGGAAGGCTTAGTCAAACGCTTGCATGGCACAGAGACTTGGTGCAGCAGTGACAGAAGCGCGTCTCGCTGCCGGAGTGGCCTACATCCCTACAAAGTGACGTGCCCGCGAGGAAAACGCCATTCCAGTATTGTGCTCGTACACAACATCGTTCGAAAACTATCACCTGATGCAGCTTACCGAACGTTCCTCGCGGCAATAAATAAAGGCGGCGGCCCGCGGGATCCCTGCGCCTCAAACGACGGCCCACCGCGAGGAAAACCGCGGTTCGCGCTCATCCACGGAACGACACGGCGAGTGATCGCCATTAGGCCTCGCACAGTGAACGCCGCACTGGCCGCGATCCGCGAGCTAACGGTATTTCGCAGCCCGTGCAAGGCCGCCTAGCGCGTGCAGTCAGTTACACAGGGTCGGGCGACAAACAGCCACCGCGTGTCTCGGCACGCGCCGTGGGAGCAGCACGTGGCGTTGTGACACAGCGCCACCACAGCACGTGCGCCGCGGCGGCCTCCCCGCTGTCCTCCTTTCCCCCATTCGTGCGCGCGAGTGAAGAGACTCCCGAGCGCGCGCTGCCGTCGAACGCTGGTGCGGCAATGCCGCTGTTGGGCGAGGCCAGCAGCGACGAAGCTGAGTCGAATCACTTTCCACGAGCGCTTGGTTCCAGGCAGAGGTGCAAAATTTCTGAACATTTTGAATGCCAGAAAAAAAGAAACGAGGAAAGAAAACCGTCGTTTTTCGAAAACATGGCAAAACACTGAAAAAAAAAATCGACATAAAGCGATAGAAAAACTCCTACAGTTGGGTCTCCTTTGTTAACAACACACGAACTCATCGAGGCTCAGAAACAAGCACAATACATTCGCCCTTCCCAATCCTCCACTGTACGCCACACTCCGAACACCATAAAAATCCGTATACACCAGCTACAGACTCTCCCGTCCTCCCATCCCATGACCCACACTCGCAACTCGTAGTCAAATCTCACCCCCGAAGCACTCACCCAACCTACCACCAGACCCGCCGCGGGCAATTCACTACTACTACGGGTCGGGACCCTTATATACGGGTGGACGCGGCCTGCACGGGCTCTGAAACAGCAGCGCCGGTTGCCCTACAACCTACTGCTACTCTTCCCCTCCCACTCTCCGCCACTAGCGCTTACTGGCGCGGATGGCCGCTATATATAATCCCCGACACCAAAACCGCCGTCCTCAAGGGGGCGAATCCACGAGACTGCCTTCCGCATTCTCAACTCGCTCCCCGCGTATCCGCCCCGCCATGGGGAGCTGATATGGGTGCCTCCTCACACTGGTGATTCCGATGACGAGGCCGCCTTTGGCCACGCCCGAGGTCTTGTAAACTGGGCGCCGGGCTCTTCCCGGGAGCGCATGCACACCTTCAGCTAGCTGATGCAAGCCAACAGAGCCGAGCGCCTGCTCTACTCCCACCCCACCCGTTCCTGCATAATTGCCACCAGCTCCTCTGGAGACGCCTTCAGACCCGCACCCTCCCATCCCCCCACCTGCTCTTACTGCCAAGGACCCGCACCCACATCCTCTTCCGATGCCCGGCGGATCATCCCCCGCGTAGTCTGGAGCACCTGACAAGCTGGGAGCAATGGGAGGCCCTGTTGCGCTTCGCGAACCCGGACACGCAGAAGATCGCGACAAACCGGGTCGCCGACGTCATGGACCATCATGGACTCATGATCGTCGGAGTGCAGTGGGGTCGTGCGGGGGCCAAGGGCCTACGTGCCCTAAACACTCTTCGGTCAATAAAGCTTCATCCTCCTCCTCCACTGGATTAGGTTCTGGGTCATGCCATTCAGTTAGGATTGTTTGGCACCGCCAGCGTTAGAAAACGGCTCGGAGATGAGAAGATGGTGAGAAGAAACCTCCCAACAATCGCTTCATTCTGCAGGCAGAACACCACTACATTTATATCTGGAAAACACCCTTGGGCTGAACATTTCTGAGAAAGCCTCTATGCTCTGTGCAAACTTCTCTGGCGCCGCGTTAGCGGTACCTTCCGTGCCTAGCCATCCGGCCAGTGACCCCCGCCCCATCGGTTGTGCTGGCGGTTCCCCTGCTTTCGTTAGCTTTGCCTTCCAGGCCTCAACTTATAAGTCGATACTAAATATTCATTTATTTGCCCGTCCATGCTATATCAGCTTCCGTGCAGGGCGCAAATGGGTCAGTTATCAACCCACCCTCGCGGAACAGATCACGCCGCAAGCCTGTGCAGCCGAGAGTAATCCTCTGCAGTGCGCTCGGGGGGTGAGCAGGGCCTGGCTGTACCCACTTGGTTGGAGACACTGTTCTTTCATGCAGATGCAGAGGCGTGTATCTGCACAAAGCCAGACATACACAAACATGCATCATCATCATTACCAGCCTGACTACACCCACTGCAGGGCTCTCCGATGTCTCTTCAATTAACCCTGTCCTTTGCTAGCTGCTGCGACCATTCCCCTAACCGTGCAAACTTCTTAATCTCTGCTGCCCCCTGCTACGCTTGCCTTCCATTGGAATCCACTCCGTTGCCCTTAACACGAACATACGAGAACTTGTAAACCAGAAGCTGTTGTTTTTATTCGGCGGGGCGAAGCGCGCTGGAACTCTCTGCGCAGGACCGCCCACGGTTGCCTACCCGGACCATCACGACGCCCCGTTCGTTTCTCAGCGGCAAGGAGACAAGACGGCGTTTCTCGCACGCTCCCCTCGCCCAGCTTCCCCCTCGCAGTTTTCCGCCACACCGTCGCATGCGCATGCCAGCAGCCGCGTCAGGCGCGAACTCTTGGAGAGTGACTCACCTGCCCGGGCAACTGCGTATAATGCACCTCAGATCTCGTCACGCCCGTCGACTGCTGCTTGCAATGCGTCAGACACGCACGAGATGCCTCGACTACCGCGCTGCGGAAGCCGATCTCCGGGCGCCAAGCAGCGTTAACTGCTACCGTGCGGGAGCCCGTCTTCAGCGGGACTACCGTTGCGCAGTAGTCGCCGCGTTACGCCCGACCCGTCAAGAAACGAGATGCGCAATAACGATGTCGCTGAACAGCATCCGCTTCTGGGCACCAGGCTTGCGCACACGTGCGGCTCCGGTTGAAAAAATTCAAATCGCCACCGCCTGCAACACCCCTGCCTGCACACTGGAGCAGGCAGGAGTGGACAGGTGGCACGGCTCCAGTGCTGGAGCTAGAAGTCCACGATTAGATCCGAACAATAAGGAAATGGAAGTTGCGAAGTTTCAGGCGTCGTTAGAGTAGCAATGAAGAAGACAACGCCTTAAGACGACTTAACGGCGCCAACAGTTCGGTGTCACACCACAACTTTGCGACCAATGAAAATGCATCTTTGTTCCACCTGCTGCCAAATAAGAACCTGCGGTAACGCGATGCAAGCCCGTGGGTCTGGGCGGCGGCCGCCTAGTTACCGGAAGTACGGGTACAGCCTCGCGGGGCTACCTAAACCTCAAATGTCTGGCACGGCTAACAACCGTTTTCAATCATTTTCCGGCCTATACCGAAGCAATTGCGACCGTTCGCCAGCAACACAAACGACTCTGATAAATATTTTCCCGATATATCGAAACTCCCAATGCAACGAAATAACCTCCAACGCGGACCCCACCACTCGGACTCCATGGGATTCCCCCTGGCTCCAAGATGACGAGCGAACTGACCCAAAACAGCCACCGTACGAGACCTTCTTGTTTAGACGCGCTAAAGACGGAGCGTCTGGGCGAACCAACGTCTGGAGCGCGACGAAACAATGGCCGGCACCGATGCGACAGGAAAGCACCTCGCCACGCTGTCCGCGCGGCGGCAGTAAGAAAAACGAGGCTAACAATAGCGCAATTGCTCGGAAACCGGTTGGTTTTTTCTCGGATCTCCCGTCGTCGACCTGCCATACTTACGGGCATTGTCCTGTCGCTGCCTGCCTACCCGACGCGCGAATAAAGGAGCCATCAGGCTGAATCTGTCACACGCGCAATGTTTCTTCCGCCTGCCGCTGTCGCTACTGTTCCGAGTTCAGGGAAAGGGAGAGAGAAGGCTTAAAACAAAGGAAAGCAGAAAGGTCAGTATGAGCAGTAATCCTCTGGCTCGCTACTCTTTACCGCAGAAGAGATGGTTTATAGCGTTTAACGAACCAAAGCGACTCGAGCTACGAGGGACGCCGTAGTGGAGGGCCTCAGAAATTTCGAACACGTAGGCTTCTTTAACGTGCACTGACATCGCACAGTGCACGGGCCTCTAGAATTACGCCTCCATCGAAATTCGACCGCCGCGGCCGGGATCGAACCCGCGTGCTCCGGGTCAGCAGCCGAGCCCCATAACCATTGAGCCGCCGCGGCGGCTTCGTACCGCGGAAGGGAGTTACGGCGTGGAGGCGATGCGGACAGAGGGCAGACGCGAACGTGACATATCGCACAGCACAACCGGTGGGGTCGAAGCCGCGAGTCGAAGGACCCGCGCTACGAAGATACCGAGGAATGCGCGTTGCACCTCAAGTACATGCTTCTAAACTTCGTAGTCGGCTCTCCATAACTCGAAGACAACTGACAGTTTGTGCAACCATTTACAATGCGCTCGA
Organism: Amblyomma americanum; assembly: GCA_030143305.2. Taxonomy (NCBI): domain Eukaryota; kingdom Metazoa; phylum Arthropoda; class Arachnida; order Ixodida; family Ixodidae; genus Amblyomma; species Amblyomma americanum. The sequence goes on from JARKHS020003486.1 coordinate 22,430, forward strand.
TGCTGACTGGCCCAAAGGCCCAGTTCGAATAAACGAGCAGTCCGAATTAAGCGAGTTACAATACACGAGAGCCCACTGCATTCCACACTGGCGAACGCAGTCAGAGGGCGAACCTAATAACGCTCTCCTGTGGACAGAGGACGGAGTCGCTGCAAAATGGCGACTCCCCTCGTCACAACAGCAGTTCGCCGTGCGCACAGTGGTTGCAACAAATTTCCCGGACAAAGGCGATACCGCACTGCCGTCGCGTGCGCAGCCAAGTCGGAGGCGGAACTGGAAGCCCGCGCGGAGGCGAGGCAGCTGCCAAGACGGGGCCGAATAAAGTGTCGTCCACTTTCCTGTTCCGCGGGAACCGACTTGCAACGGCACCTTGCAACCGCCCGACGCATGTGTTCCGCATACGCGTAGCACACACAAAGCTGGCTGCGGCAGCGGCACATTCGCCCAGAGAGGCCCGTCGGTCGACGCGTTGCTCTCTCCTGAGCAACCAGCCTCTTCGAGGCGACGGACGCTGCCCTTCCTGTTCGCCTGGGTTACATTTCATTGATGCGGAAGCGTTCTATGTCACATTAGCACAAAAGCCGGCGCTCGACGCCGTCCATGGCACGAAACTCCTCAGTGACGCAACCACGCTCGCGCATGACGTTAGCAGTAGACCGTAAGACAGCGACGTCTACAGCCAAACAAAAATAAGTAAATACAATTCCTTCCGAAGGAGGCGCGGGGAACTGAACGAAGAACCTTCAGATTACGAGGAGAGCACGGAACGCACAGGCTGTGGCACATAACAGATTTTTTTTTACTGCCTATTTGACAGTTTACAACAGATCGCAGCGCATAACATGGGCCACAGAACAGCATTACTTCTTGCCGAATAAAGGTGAACCTAGTGTACGCGGTTATCTTGCATGTAATGCGAAGACAAGATAACCACTGGTCCTTAAGGGTAACGGAGTGGATTCCAAAGGGAGCCAAGCGTAGCAGGGGGCGACAGGTTACGTAGGCGGATGAGATAAAGAAGTTTGCTGGGCGGGGCTACGGTGGCCGCAGCTGGCAAAAGACGGGGTTAATTGGAGAGACATGGGAGAGGCATTTGCCCTGCAGTGGGCGCAGTCAGGCTGATGATGATGATGACTAAATGCTAATGAGTAGGTGTGTCATTAGAAAGAAAGGAATATTTAATGAACCTCGCAACAGAGCTCGCGATGAGACGATTACTTTCGCATTCAGAGCGCACACAAGCAGTCCTAAGTGCCCTCTGTATTAGTTTTTTTTTTTCGCTACAGCTCATGCTCATGGACGTGACGCGTTCCACGCCAGGGAGCGCGAACCGGGTCAAGGCCTGGCGTCACAACCAACCGGCTACGACTGCGCATGCGCGCAGGAGCTTCCCCATGGTGTGCGGAACTTCACAGGGCGTCGATCGGGCACCGCGAAATCGCAGCCGGGGCAACACTGCGCAGATAATGGGCCTCGGATATCCAGGGACATCATGCGGCGACCTCGCCGTACGTACGTCATCATCGTGATCAGCTTGACTACACCCACTGCAGGACAAATGCCTCTCTCCCATGTCTCTCCAATTGATGTTGTCCTGCGCAAGCTGCGGCCACTTTATCCCCGACTTCCTAACCCGATCCGCCCACCCGGCCCTCTGTCGTACCGTGCTACGCTTGCCTTCTCTTGGAATCCGCTTAGTTAGCTTGCCTCTGCACCGCATGCCTTACCCATATATTCATCTTGATTTCAACCAGGATATCAGTCTCTGGAGTTTGCCACCTCACCCACTCTGCTCTCTTCCTATTTCGACATAAGCTTCCATTATTCCCCCCATCTCCCCCCTTGCCCAAGCAGCGGCGTCGCTAGGCTTCAGTAATGCAACGACTAAACGTTGATAAACGGCTTCACCACGCAATGCTGAGGTGAAGCCAGCTCACCATTTATGGAAGGGGCCCACATCAGTGCGGCGTTCGCCAGCTGGGACCACTCCAAGACCACCGAATGAGCGAGTCGAGGGCACTACCCGGGCAGTCGGCGGCCTGCCAGCCATCCTGTAGCCATCTCGGCGAGCGCCCGACTCCTAAGAGCTTACGCGCCAGCCATTTCGCGGCCGATCGTCCTGACGCCGGATCGCTTTTTCCGGGGCCAGGCGCAAGTTGCGCAGTGTTGCTGCCGAATTTTCAACGATATTAAAGACCACGCCTTGGCATTCACGACTGGCTTGACGTGCATGGACAAGAAAGAACTCAATGATTGCATAAGCACCAGCGCGCTTGTCAAACTGGGGGAAAAAATGGTTCTGAGGAAACGAGGGGCGCAGTAACTCGCTTCTGGGCGGACACCTCAAACGCGTCGTGAGGGAAGGGATGAAGGTAGGAGGGAAAAAAGAGAGAAAGAGGTGAAGTAGTGGACGAATACAAGCTCCGCCTCGACATGGGATGAGAGAGAGATGTGGGGGTGAGGAAAGAGGCCGAGTAAGACACACGGCAATTATACGGGAGGCGCAACGCGCGGATATTTTGTCTCCCTTCCTGACCTGTGCGCGTGGGGAAATTTGAAATCCCGGACGCACAAACGCCTCGAACGGGGACCCGATGTATTCCGTAAACATGGTCCCGGACACGTGCGAAGTCTCCGATTACCTGGGCAGGCGTATAGGAGACGACGCAGCGAGCACGCACACGCCATGCTGCGCGTGGCCGGCGTGTCGCGTGCCAGCTTCGAAAGTGGTGTACGGCATTCTTTTCGCCGAAAAGCAATGGGCAGCGGACGCAATCATCGAGCAATTACGCTTCAACGAGTCTTTAAATTCAAATCTGACTCCTGCCTTAAGGTAAAACAAAACTACAGGCACAGGAGCGGCTAATGAAAGCTCTCGCACATGGCGTGAGACGAAGTATTCCTTTCTTTTACCACTGCAACACACGCTCTGCTTCTCGCACACGTAGGGAGGGAGGTATGGGCAAATGAAAGGTGCGGAAAAAGCCTTTCGTTCGATGAGTGTATATAATATAATTGGTTTTTGGAGAAAGGAAATGATGCAGTATCTGTCTCATATATCGTTGTACACCTGAACCGCGCCGTAAGGGAAGGGATAAGGGAGGGAGTGAGAGAAGAAAGGAAGAATTAGAGGTGCCCTAGTGGAGGGCTGCGGAATAATTTCGACCACCTGGGGATCTTTAACGTGCACTGACATCGCACAGCACACGGGCGCCTTAGCGTTTTTCCTCCATAAAAACGCAGCCGCCGCGATGAGTGGTGGTGGTAAAAATGGTTTAATGACACAAGCTTCGCCTTAACTATATGACGGGAGAGCGTTATTGGGTTAAT
>JARKHS020003487.1:0-107500 GCA_030143305.2 Amblyomma americanum
TATGTATATATATATATATATATCGAAGTATAGGCTTCATTTAAGGAAACATTTTCATTTGACTCGACGTTTCGATCGGAGGACCGATCTTGAAAAAGATCGGTCCGCCGATCGCAACGTCGAATAAAATAAAAATGTTTCCTTAAATGAAGCGTTTACTTCGATGTATGTTACTTTTAGCACTCACAGCACACACATGTTTTCGCAACTACTATATATATATATATATATATATATATATATATATATATATATATATATATATATATATATATATATATATATATATATATATATATATATATATATATATATATATATATATATATATATATATATATATATAAGAAGAGAATAGAATGGATATGAGGGGGCTCGGTACCCACCAGTGGCATGTGGTTGCTTTTTCTTCTGCTTTTCTTATCAATTGTGTATCAAGCGATAAAATATTCAGTTCAAATCACTGTTGGTAAAAAGAACGAATAAAAAAATCCCCTGTGCTTATTGGTTTCTGTAGCTGTGGGCTCCTTTCATATATGTTTTATGCACGCAAATTTATTTTCATATAGTGGTCTTCTTATTTATTCAATACTGCACACCTTGTACAGGTCCAAGCAGGGTGGGTTAAATGGCAACAAAACAATAATAACAAAGTTAATAAACTTCAAAGTGTGGCGACAGGCAACAAAGAACCATTCCAGTCGGTTACAGTGCGAGGAAAAAAATGAAAACTTGAATAAATTCAGTTCGCGCAAAATACGGCGTCAGAGAATTTGGATGACGGTGGCGTGTATGCCTCGGCGCTGAAAGCGACAGATATAAAGAAGGGTTAATAGCGAGATCTCGATTCCAAAGCAAGAAAGGATATTCCAAACGCACATTTTTTCTTCGTTGTTCATTACATTGAATACCGTTAACCTGCCTTATTTAGAAGGGCGAGCCATACGGGGAAATTTTACAGTAAGTAAACCTTACAGCTTTTCTCTGTACCTTTTCTAGGCGGGTGATATACTCTGTTTAGTAAACGGGCCCCAGACAACGCATGCATATTCAAGTTTCGGACTAATTAGTGAATTGCAAACAAGTAATTTTACGCAAGGGGGGGGGAGAATTTCTAAGCTTGTGTCTTATAAAGTAGAGTTTACGGAATGCGGAAGAGCAGATGTTATCTATATGTAAATTCCATGCTAAAGTACTAGTAAGTGTGACACCCAAATACGTACATTTAGTCTCTTCCAAAAAAGGTGATGAACCTAGCCTGTAGTTAAAAGTAAGCGGAGCCTTCTTGCGAGAGAAGCGAAGAAAGACCGTCTTATCAGTGTTAAGTTACATGTTCCACGTTACACGTACACTATTCAAAAATCTTAGCAAGAGAGGAGTTAAGATGGACTTGATCGCTAATTGAAGTTATTTCTTGAAAAAGAACAAAATCATCCACGAACAACGTGATTTAGACATTCGGAATAAGTTCAGTAGTAATATCATTATTTATATAAAGAAAAAAATCTTGGCTCCAGCACACTTCCTTGGGGCACGAAAGAGCCGACCGGAAGACAATCTGATTGTTGCTCATCAACTACTACAAATTGGTAGCAAGGGGTAAATGGTTTGATATCCATGTGATGAAAATTTCCGGGAGGCCAATGCGTCTGAGTTTGAATATTAGTTTGTCATGGGGAACTCCATCGAAAGCTTTCCTCAGGTCATGAAATATTGCATCAATCTGATCGTTTTTATCAAGACATGAAGCCAGTGAATTTGTTATTGTCACTAGTTGTGTAATTGTTGAGTATCCTTTTCTGAGCCCGTGCTAGAAATTAGAGAGGACTGCGTGTGCATCTAAAAATTCATTAATCTGGTTGGCAATAATATGTTCGATTAGTTTACAACATAATGCGCGGTCGCATTTCTTGTGCATTGGCACAACCCTAGCTATCTTCCTGTCACTCGGTAATCGTCCATGAAGTAAAGAAATACGATATACAATAACTAGAAAACTTTCCGATAGATTCAGCATATCGCTTCAGAAACACGTTAGGAAGGTTGTGGGGATTTAGTTTTTAAATTTAGTAACATAGAAACTACGCCAGGGTATGAAATAAAATTTACATCACAGGGGTGAAACACTGCGTCATTGGATGGACAAGCACCGGAATTTGAAAACACACTGTGAAAGTAGTCATTGAAGTTTTGCGCAATATCCCCGCGATCGGTAACAACAGAATCATCAACCAAAATTTCCCACACTGGTTTCTTTTTTTCACATATAATATTGCAAAACTTTTTTGGTTCCTCTACAATGAAATTTGCAAGCACTGTATTAATATATTGTTCTTTCGAAGAGTGTACTGCACGTGCAAGGCCTTCTTTTAAATCGTTTAAGTGACCTAAATGCAAGCGCCGTTTCTTTAACCTTTTATCTTCCGCTTTAAGTGGATTATTTCACGCGTCATCCAAGGCTTTTGTCTACGAACAAGTTTACGTTTGCTTGGTGCAAACTTGTCTACACAGTAGTGGCACATATCTTTAAAACGGTGTTAAAGTGTGTTCAAATCAGTATCATTAAAATCGATAAGGCTTGTTTCCAAATGTTCTATAATGGATGCATCATCTGCACGTGAGTAGTCTTTGACAGAACAACGTTTCACAGTGTTATTAGATTGAGTGCAAGCCACAGTGAATAAGCGAACACTGGCAAGAAGGTGGCCAGAGATGCCTTCCACAACTTCAACAGTGTATTCAGGCAATCCTCTAGGCAAAAATACCAAATCCAGTACAGATCTGCTAGTTCCTTGCACACGTGTCGGCTGCTGAACTATTTGAATTAGGTCATGTGTTAACATGATGTTAAGTACACTGTTTAAATTATTGTTGTTTGAGGAAGTAATTCAAAAAGCTCCCAATTAACGCCTGCCAGGATTTGATCACAAATAAGTAGCAGTTTGCTTCTTTGGAACCGAGACATGCTCTCTTCCAGTTTGAAGAGATAATCAACTGAGGCATCATGAGGTCTGGAAATGGCAAACACAATAAATCTATGGCCCCAGCATGACATTATTATGAACAAACATTCAAGGCCGGGAATTTCTTCCAAGGGAACAGCCTGTATGCGGTCTTTAATTAGAACTGCTACGCCACCTCCCCTGAAAGTTCGATTCCTACAAAAAAACTTGGTAACAATTAGAGAAGACATCCTCGTCGGTTATTTCAGACCGCGCCTTCCTCATCTACGACCAATGGAAAGAACAATTAGCGATGTAATTTGTGCTCTAATATCGATATCTATTTTCAACTTCTTTTTAAATACGAAAATATATCGCCGATTATATGACCAGTGCGTGCCGCAAAAGTTATTAAAGGATATATTAACACACTGCAATATCACCCTTACGTCACGGTTTGCGCTGCTGCGCTTTGTGCACAGGTCAAGCTTGGCACTAGCCAACTTGCAGGGAAGTAAAGCGATTGTGTACAAAACAATTTCCTGTCCGTGTTTTTTTTTCTTTTGCACCTGATAATGGCTTCAGTTTGTTTATTTTGCCGGTCACTTTCGCCACAAAGGTACGAGAGTGATATTGCCACAGACCAGACGAAGCGCAGTCGCAGAGTTAAAGGGGACCGTAGAGCGGCCGGGGATTTAATAGCTTAGCCCAGAAGCAGCTCGAGCCCTCCTCTAAAGACCGCATTGTCCTCGCCACTGCTTAGCGCGTAGGAAGCTCGAGACAGGTCCGTGGCATCAGTGGCATTAGCCCCCCGAGAAAGAAGTGCGTCGTCCTGATGCGAGGGTATGTACAAAGCAGAGAGAGACGCAAAAAGAAAACAAAGCGTAGAAAATTAAAGGCGAATGCGGCGGCAGAGAGTGCATAAAGAGGAAACGCACGTAGAAAATCGTGAAAACAAAACAAAATAAAACAAAACGAAGAATACGAACGCAGTTTAAAGTGGAGTGTCATTGCTGCCACGCGAAAATTACGGCTTCAGTCGCATCACATGCACAATGTCAGTCCGTGTTTGCCAACATCCGAGAAAGCCACAGTTCCACGAGGAACAACTTCATAATAGACGTTTCGAACACGACGGAGCACTTCGTAAGGACTGAAATAACGATGTAGAAATTTTTCTGACAATCCTTTCTGGCTGACAGGGGTCCGCACCCACACGCGGTCGCCTGGGTTGTAGGTAACTTCCCGGTGGCGTAGGTTGTAACGTCTGGAGTCCATGCCTTGTTGAGTTCTGATGTGCAAGCGAGCAAGCTGGCGAGCTTGCTCGGCTTGTGCGACGAAGGAGCCCGCGTCTGGTATCAAGTCAACATCCGCGCACGGGAGGATGGCGTCCAGCATCATGCACACTTTTCTTCCGTAGACTAGACGGAATGGTGTAAAGCGGGTTGTTTCTTGAGCCGCAGTAACGTAAAGGAGGATGTCGTCCAACGTTTTGTCCTTCACACACACACACACACACACACACACACACACACACACACACACACACACACACACACACACACACACACACACACACACACACACACACACACACACACACACACACACACACACACACACACACACACACACACACACACACACACACACACACACACACACACACACACACACACACACACACACACACACATATATATATATATATATATATGTATATATATATATATATATATATATATATATATATATATATATATATATATATATATATACATGGCTGGTGTGACTCACTCGAAGATGTCATGAACCAGCTGATCTGTGAATGCCTTGCCCCGATCTGTAAGGACGACGGAAGGAGCGCAGGGTCGGAGCACAAGTGCCCACATAAATAACTGCGCAACTTCGATCGCCATGCCTTGAGGGAGGGCCTGCGTTTCGGCGTAAAGGCGCGCTCACACTAGCGGGAAGCTTCCCGCGCCGGCACAGCGTCAACGTCGACGCTGCCTCGCAGCTCCTCGGAATGACGCTCACACTACGCGCGTTTTCTCGCTGCGGTTGTCTTGGAATGTGGAGAGAGGAGGCGCTGAGGGAGGACCCGAACGAGCAGAAAGAGAAGGGGATAGTCACGTGACACTAGAGAAGACTGGAAAGCGCACCCTGCTAGCTCCCCTCCTGTCGCCCTGGCAAAGCAGCCGCCGAGTGCCCCGGCCGGCCGGGGCCGGCCGGCCGGACGCGCGCAGCCTCCGCCGACGGGGTCACTGTACTGGGACCGACGTCACGGTTCACGGTCGGCGCCCATTGGCTGTCCTTAATCACCGGCACGGGAAAAATAGGTACCGAACCCATCGCTCCGCGGGACGGGAGAGCAGGCTGTCCGCGGGAGAAAAACCGGCTTGGGCGGGAAGCGGCACGCGGGAAACGCCCGGCGTTGCGCGTTTTCCCGCTAATGTGAGCGCCCCTTAATGCGGCAGATATTTTGTCGCAACAGTTATCCATCTGTTTCCTCCCGACAACCTCGGAAATGGTCCGAAGAGCTCCATGCTGACTCGTTCAAATGGTGTTTGAGGAGGCTTGATGGACTGCAACAATGTCAGGCGGTTTCAGGGGCGGCGTCTTCCTACGCTGGCACTCACGGCAGGTCCAAACGTATCGCTTCACACTCGAGGCAAGCTTAGGCTAGTAATAATTCTGCCGCACTCTTGCAAGTGTGGGCGTGAATCCAAGGTGTTCGAAGGTAGGCTCGCCGTGGCAGGCGAGGAGGATCTCGCTGCGGACGGTGGCTGGTATTACCGGGAGGTAATTTTTACAACTGGAGGTGGAGTTTTTCTTTTACAACACGCCCCCTCGAAGACAGAGGGATGGCAGCCCACCAGCCAGGAATGAGAATATCGATGGATGCTGGCCTTTCAGATACTCAATGAGCAGCTTCCACTCTTCGTCCGCAAGTTGTTCTGCGATGATGTCGGACTATGTCACTGCGCCAAAGCGTCGTCTTCTGCGTTGATATGGTAAGGTTGCACGGGTGCTCGTGACAAGCTGCCAGCGTCGGTGTGCCTGCGGCGAGACTTGTAAATGATGGGAAAGTTAAATTCCTTTAAGTAAGGCCCAACGCGCAAGCCGTTCACACGGGTCCTTCAAGTACGTCAACCAGCTCAATGAGTGGTGGTCAAGAATAACCTGAAACTGCCTGCCGTATAGATAGGGGTGTAAATTTGTGATGGCCCATACTACGGCCAAACATTCATCAAGTGAAAGAGCGCGGCTAGCATAAGCGGCCACTTTTTCGACACCGTTCGGGCGCTGAACGAGAACTGCTCCAAGACTAACACTGCTGGCGTCCGTGTGAATTTCGGTGGCGACATCATCGTGGAAATGGACCATTACTGGCGGTGACTGCAGCCGATCCCGTAGATCGTAAGAAACAGTTTGTGGCTCAGTCCCCCACTAAAATGGCTCCACATCTCGCGTCAAGCGCGTTCAGGGGATTGGCCAGCTTAGCAAGGTTTTTGATGAAACACCGGTAGTAGGAACAAAAGGCTAGAAACAGTCGGACGGCTTTTTTATCAGTGCGGACCGGAAAGGCCGCAACGGCAGAAATTTTCTCTGGGTCTGGCCGGATTCCCTCGGAGCTGACGACGGGGCCGAAAAATTTCATTTCAGTAAAATCAAAATCGCACTTTTGCGCATTCAGAGAAAGATGAGCTGACCGGACGGCTTCTAAATGTACTCTGAGCCGCTGTAGATGTTCCGAAAAGGTTGTTGAAAGAATGATTACATCCTCCAGGTATACCAGACATGTTTGACACTTAAGGCCGGTTAGTACGGTATCCATCATTCTCTGGAACGTTGCCGAAGCACAGCACAGTAATAATACTCTGAGCCGCTGTAGCTGTTCCGAAAAAGTTGTTGAAAAAATGATTACATCGTCCAGGTATACCAGACATGTTTGACACTTAAGGCCGGTTAGCACGGTATCCATCATTCTCTGGAACGTTGCCGAAGAACAGCAGAGTCCGAAGGGCAGCATACGAAATTGACAGAGGCCATTCTGAGTGACAAAGGCAGTTTTCTCCCGGTCTCTCTCGTCAACTTCTATTTCACAATATGCACTGCGCAGATCTGCCGAAGAAAAGTACTTTGCTTGACGCAGTCTGCCGAAAGAGTCATCTATAGGAGGTAGCGGATAAAGACCTTTTTTTGTCACTCTGTTTTGTTTCCTCTAGTCCACACATGAGCGAAGCGTGCCCTCTTTCTTTCTTCCGAGAACCACAGGTGACCACCATGGGCTATTCGATGGCTGGATTATGCCCTCATTGAGCACCTCCTTGACTTGTGTTTGGATGGCCTCCCGCTCTCTGGGAGAGAGGCGATAAGGCTGCTAGTGTACTGGGCGTGCGCCACGTGCGCGATTATCCGGTGGTTAGTAATGGGCATCTGACATACTTTAGACGACGATGTAAAGCAATGTTTAAACTGCAGCAACAATGCTTGCAATTGCTGCCTTTCTGCAGGCGGGAGACCCTCGCTTATGTGCACGGCGCTTACTGCCTCTTCGTCGACGCCACTAGGCGTGTTTTCTAGACATGCGAAACACCGAGCCACCTCTTGGACAGGGTCAGCGTGTGCTATGGCTGTGCCACTAAATAAATGGAAGAAATTACAGACCAAAAATGAAGGTCTCGTGACCATTGAGGCAGAATGAGGAACGTTGCTACGAACGTGCATCCGTGCACTTAGCTCTGGGCGTACACATGCCGAGCGGCGTGAACATGTAACCACCAGCCGTACGCATCGGTGCCCCTGCCCAAGGCATCGTAAGTTTCTTTAGCGTCTTAGCAAACCTGCCACGAAGTATCGAGTAGTCCGCAGCCGTATCCACTAGTTCACTAACCTCCTTAGAGTCAATCAGCACGGGTATGTCGAGGAATACCCTGGTCTTACCAGGCCCAGTAGTCGGCGTCGTCGTTTCGGTCGTCGGCGTTATCGTTAGTCGTCGTCGGCGTCATCGGCATCGGGGTCGTAGGTTCGGGAAGGGTCGATCGGCGCGTCGGTGGAAGCTTTTTGGCAATACGGCGATCGACTACCTCGCCTCCAAAAGTCGCCTGTTTTAGTTTTCCCGGTGCGGGCTCGAGGACCCCTGCTGTGCACCGAATGCATAACCGAACTGATGATTCGAGGAATGGCGAGGTGATCGTGACTGTGGACGCGGAGGAGGTGGTGAACTGCGCCGGCGGGCGACGTATTCCTCAATCTCAAGCGGCGGTTCGCCAAGCCATGGGCGGGGGCTGTCTGCAGAAAAGCCCCACAACCGCAGAGGCCGATAGAGGCACTGGCGGTATATGTGACCGGCCTCGCCACAGGGGTAACACAGGGGTCGTCGGTCTGCCGCACGCCAAAGATCGGTATTCCTCTGCACCTGTCGTCGAGCCTGCCAGTATGGAACCGCCCGCTCAGCATGCAACATGAACTGGTGGGCGAGTTGGTCAGACATGATTCTTGTAAAGCGCAATGGCTCAAAGCCAACAAGGAAGGGACAAAACACAGCGCTGTTGGATTCGTGCCGTTGCGCTGGTTTACAAGAACCGCTCAGCATGTACTGCGACTACCGAAGGGGTATGCGGTGGCCCACATAGGAGCAGCGCAGGATAGCGCAGCATGTCCGCATACGTCGCTGACGGCCAAAAAACTGTCTGTGGTGATGGCTCTACTTGAGCGACGGGTGGTTTGAATGCCAGGTGAACTTCCCCTTGAATGGAGTTGGCGAGAGAGTCCACAATAAAAGTTTCGTGAAGTTTCCGCAGCTCCTCACGGACCACAGAGCGCACGAGGTCCCTAAAGGATCCTGTAGTGGGACCCGAAGGGGCATCCAGGAGGTACAGAGTCAAAACAGTGTTTAGCTAGTACCGCTGCTGAAGCGCCCTTTCCGTGGCAACAGCCTTAAGGATGGACTGGGCAACTGTTTTAGGCTGGTTTGGCACAAGACCGTAGAACAACTGCGGCACAGCTCCTCTAATCAGGTGTCTCAGCTTTTTTTCCTCAGTGATCGTTGGGTCCGCTCAGTTGCAGAGGCGCGTCATATCTTCCACGTACACTGCTACGTTCTAATTAGGTAGCTGAACGCGAGTGGTCAATGCAGGCTCGGCCCGATCACGGCGATCGGTGCTGATTAAGGTCTCCAACAGCCGGCGACGAAAGTCCTGCCACATCGGCAAATTCATCTCGCGCTTTTCATACCAGATACGAGTGGTATCTTCTAAGCTGAAGTATACGGTCCGGATCTTGGCGCTGTCTTTCTAGCCGTTGAAACGCGCGGTGCGCTCGAACTAGTCAAGCTGGTCTTGGGCTTCCTCTGAGCACCCGCCGTGAAAGGGCTTCTGGATCGGAGGATTCTGCAGGCTCACAAAGTGGCAGGAATGCACGGGGCGTGTCTGACCTTGCAGCCGTGGCCACAGCATGGGTGCGCCTTCTTGAGGGAGGAGTCCCAATTCTGGAGACAAGCCGCGGATCATGCGGCTGACACGATGAACGGGGGTTCTCACAAGAGGCACAGGATTTGTCCTTCGGCTCTCCGAGGAAGGATGGAGCATCTGCCGAGAATACCCTTTTACCCTTTTATTGTTCCTCTCAGAAAAAAAGAAAAAAACACAAATGAAAGAGAGAGGATGCCCGGACCAACAGTGCTTTACTGGACCTAAAGCCAATACAAAAAAAAACTGAAAATGAAAAAAAGCCAAACGCAGAAAAAAATCAATTTAAAAAGAAAAGCAGGGAAGTAAAATCTATAATAAAAACGTGAAAAACCAAATTAACAGAGCAGTCGGAGGCACAGAGAGAAAGTGAATGTAAATAACAGAAAAATGGGGAACCAGAGGCACAGCGCAGTGGAGGCCACTGTTACAGTCAGGCAGTCAAAGTGCAGTGAGTTAAGGACGAAAAGCAGGGAAGTAAAAAAAACTAACAAGAAAAGCTGCAGTCACTGTCACAGTCAGGCAAAACACAGTGGGCAGAACACAACGAGAGGCACCCAAGCCCTACAAAGGAGCACAGGGCCCTCCTCCCTGTGCGAAGGTGACGACACAGCACAAACAATTCCAGTCACAGTCAGTCAAATTACAGTGACAGGCCACAACGAGAGGCACGCATGCCCACAGAGGAACACAGAGCTCTCCTCCCTGAGCAGAAGTCAAGACACAGCACAGATAATTTCAAGGCACACCAATCCCAAACACAGTGTCAGGCGGCAGCGAGAGGCACCCATGCCCTCCAAAGGAACACGGAGCGCTTCTCTGTACAGGGCTTGTACAGGAGAAATGAAAGTGGCGAAGGAACTGATCGGGTATATCTAGGAATTGTGCTGCTTAAGAGGTGAACCGTTTGAATGAGAGCAGCGCAAGTAGTGGGGTTTTTCAGAAGACAGAGGTAAGTAGACAGTGTAATGTCGGATAAAAAACGAGACTTTACACGGGAAACGAAAGGAGCAGTAAGGAAACAATTACGGAGGTAATCACTGACATCTACGCAGAACATACCCTATGAGCAAGTTGAAGATGGAGATAGGCCAATTTTTTTAAAGTACAAAGAGAATCTACCATGTCCAGTGAGTAAAGCAATAAGATGATTCCTAGGTAGACGGATGGAAGGAATATTGAGCGTATCAAGGATCCACTTAAATAATTATGTGCCGCCATTACTCTGTTGTCAATAATTTCGCCATAAAAGAAGTGAAGGATGATGTAAAGGGGAACGCACGCAACGGAGTGAAAGGGTAGAAGTGTGTAAATGGCCATATTGCCCAGCACTACCAGCAGCCTGGTCGTCTAACACATTTCCAAGATTTTCAGAGTGACCCCGGATATAAAATAAAAGTAATGGGGCAAGAAAAGACAAGTGATAGGGATGTTTTCTAATGAAAATAATTGCAGGGTTAAATAAAGTAACTGAAGACAGGGCAGATAGTTGAGATAGAGCATCACTGTAAAAATGAACGGGCATAGAACGAGGGTTATTAATAGCAAACGCAACAGCTCAGAATGGAATAGCCAAGCTGCCTCCACCAGATGTCACAGACCAGATGAAGCGCTGTCGTAGACGTAAAGCGTGGCCCGCATGGAGTGTTTTTTGCCCGCGAAATCGCGTCGCGCGCCCAACGCCCGCGCCGGCGTCAACTAATTCACTCCCGCATGGTCAGTAGCCGAGCGGCGTTTTTTTTTTGCCGCCCAGTTGTGCGATGTGCGCGCCCCCATTTTTACAGAAAGCAGACAGATGCACAGGAAGCGAAGTGAAGCCGCTGGCTCTCACGCGCCAAATGCTCACGACCGCGCATCCACCTTGCGAGAGAGTCTCCCTCGGCCGGGTAATTGTAACCGGATGCACCGGCGCGGCCCCGTCCAGAATCCCGTGACGCCCGCTCCGGCTATCATTGGCCCTCTGTCGCTACCCTCTCCCGGCGTCGGTGGGGCGTCGGCGATTTTGTCTGCTCCGCCAGAACCCGACGATTAGGGAAAACGTTCTCTCCAGCGGCAGAAAAACGCTCCGTTCCGTCGACGCCGACGAATCGCCCGGAAAAACGCTCCATGCGGCCCACGCTTGAAGGGGAGCGTAGAGCGACCGGGGTTTTAGTCGCTTAGCCCACAGCCAGCTCGAGCTTAGCGCGCTTAGCGCTTAGGTAGCGCGCAGGTAGCTCGAGAAAGGTCCGTTGTATCAGTGACAATATGAAGCCCGTTTTCCTACAAAGACGCAGACTTCAGCAGCGGCGTGGTTACCTTTAAGTCCGGCAGTTTTGCTCCCACCGCGTCTCCTTTAGGGCTGGGAGCTGCTAACGTCGAGTCTTTCAGCGCAGACTTTCTAATATTGTTACGTCGTGGAAATTTGAAGAGATGAACGGGATGACCGATGACGAAGCTGAATGAGTGCGATCTCAGCTTCGTCTTCCTACTAGGTGACATGATCCAGGGCCCCCGAGAGATCTTAGCGATCGACAGACGAACTAGAAAGAGTGACAGTGAACGGATGAAAGATTGAATGGATGCAGAGATAAGAAAGCGAGAGGGCTTGGCGTCACACTTGAGAAAGAGGTGAGCAGGAGAGAGCTGGCCGAAGAAGGCTTATTGCCGCTATTCTACAGGCGCCGACGGTCGAAGCCCAAGGATGCGCCGATGGGCATCGGTAAGGGGCGCCATCTTGGTTCGAGTCGCCGTCCTGTCTGGACAGCGTAGTGAGGTGGTAAAGGTTATGTAGAATTGCATCTGCGCCTGTTGTTAATATCTTGCAGGCGCACATCTGGCGGGGCAGAGAGGCTGCTTAGGGCTGGTCACGTAGGTCTGTGAATGGCCCGTCTGACAAGCTTCAGGAGCCCTTGGCCGACGGCAAAGGCGAACTGAAGACGTCGATCCTCCAGGGCTGGCATGAAGATCTTTTTCTGCACCTTCACCGTATGTTACGTAATGACAATATTTAAAAGTGAGCGGTTTCAGGTATGCATATGACGTTTCTTCAATGTGACGCCTCTAGTGGTGTAAGGGAGCAACCGCCAATAAAGAGACGCCACATAGGGAAGAAGAGGCGTACACGAAGCTAACAACTGAATGTTATTCCAGCAAAAAAGTAGATATATATTGGAATATGAGGCATCAAAGCAACACAGGGCAGGGCATGTTGCGTAAAGGGTGCGTGCTAAGTGGTCAGGTCACAGGGTCAAATTGCAAGATGATAAAAACACTGGCTTCTGGGAATGTAAAGGGCCATGCCAGAGAATAGTGAGCAGTAATAAGTTAAAACGTGCCAAAAACACGAAGGGGGGAGGGAAGTAACAATGGGAAAAGAATGTGGCAAAGTTAAAAATGCGCAACCTAAGGCATTCGACAGGAGAATGAAGCGCTCAACATGAAATTTGATAAAATTCTCCAGCGGGTGTGAATTCAAGTCTTTATCGGTTAATGACCAGAACAGACGGGTGCTAATGCAGGCTTCATTGAAGTCGGCAATAATCTCTGGGTACAAAACTTCGCGCGTTAACTAGTCATTCTTTCGGGAAATGAAAACGAAATCATTCAAAAAGGGTGCGGAGCCGCTCGGCACAACGTACTAACAATGCTGTGGCAAGTGCCTGCCCGAAACGTTCTGGATGCACCTTGCGTGTTCCATAGCGCGTTCACTAAAACATCTACCGACCATTGCAATATATGCCGTTCCGCACGGAGAACACAAACCTGTAGACGACGCCCACCTCGGACGACGTGTCTGGACATTCATGCCGAGTGTCTCACTCGCGTTCCGTTCTTCCACTGTTTACCTTCGATCACATAGAAACGGCTTTCTAAGGTGATGAAATCAGCACAGAAACCCCGTACCCTTCGGAAATCTTTTACAGATCGTGCGCAGCCCATGGACGTACGCGATGACGACGTTTGGCTTACGGAAAGTCTCTTCCGTGGATGAGCCCAACCTTGGGCCGTTGGGGACGCTATTATACATGGTAAAATTCATGAATCACGTCAATAGTATGGTCGTTAAAGAAATTAGAAAATTCTGCGTTTACCAGTTTTAGTGAGTTGCCTAGTACGAACCTGATGCTATAGCTGACTGGTTGTAATCGTGAATCTAGATTGAAAAAAAATACTGAGAACACGCTCCCCAGTGCAGTGGCGCAAAATATGCGCCCATTTCGATGCTGAAGCCGGAAATGTGGGTCACATTTTGCATGCTGTCATGACCACGCCTGCAACTAACTGGAGAGAGAACGCGTGGTGGCCTTCTCTGCCGTTCCCCGCCGAAACCTGGCTGCGTGAGCCCTCTAGCACGGCTGAGCGAGAAGCTACGTGTCACATACGTCCGACAGATGTGAGCACGCCAAAGGGCCATGCACTTTAAAGCACAGGGAAAGCATTAGGAAAGGTCACCTGCTTTTTTTGCTTCCCTAATTAGACGAGAAGACCGATTAAAATGGTGACGCATCGAAACGTGCCGAGTCAGAAAGAGCACGCGTGCAGACCACTTGCATGACTACATTTACAACAGTTAAACAACCGCAGATAACATTTTTCCAGACAATCTGCACCTGTGCATAACGAAAAAACATGGTAAGTTATAAGTTTAGTTTTATGAAGGAAAAAACTTCACTCCGCTAATATTACTGCATAAAAAATACAGTGCGATGATAATTATTTTTTTTTAAGTAAGAAGTCGGATTAGCTTTTACTGGTTCAGTGTCAGCAATTATCGGCAAGTGAGGCCGAAATATGTGACAACTCTCCATTTCTCGTGTTCCGGTTTGTTTTCTTTGTATCTGCCATGTCGATAAATACGAGAACCATATCCCATGCTCACCACCTTTTATGGGTTTTTGTTCATTCAGGGGGCGGGAAATTAAAATTAGAAAATAAAACATGCCAAGAACAAAGCCTGAACTGTTGAAAGAACAATCGTGTTAGCCCTGACCATAACATATTCGGAAGAACTCAAGAACGTTATACGCATACCTTAGTTTCAGGCTTGTTTAGACTCCTGCAAAAAAAAAAAAGAGTGAGTAAAGCCTTTTCACTGATAAAAAGCGCCGTATAGAATATTCTCATACTGAACAGAAGACAAAAAGTTTCAGAAAAGATGAGCATAGCCGTGCGCGTGGACGTGCCAGGAGCAAAACCACTATGGTGAGAAAACGTTAAGAGGTTCATATAAGAAAAAAATATGTGCAAAATGTGCAATAAGTGCAAAAAGATGATGTGATGCTCCGTAAATAGGAGCTTCAAAAACGGGACTTCGCAATTTTTTTAACACAAACGACGAGCACTACATTAGTTGTTTTTTTTTTCAGATGGGCTATCTGACGAGGCAGATACAAAGTGGTTTGTTCTTGTAAACTAATAATTCACAAACCCATTTCCCGCATTTAAGTCGCTTAAATCCGTGCGCGTGCTTATATTGGAAGCTTACGGGCGGTCGCAGCCACATGAAGCCACCTTGAATTTTTATTTCCCTCCGCACTGGTAGGGAGAGCCAGACAGCACCTGATTACTAAGGCGTATCCCTACAAAACCCTAAAAACCCTAACCCTACAAACCCTAAAAACGTTTGTTCTATTTTTTCTTTTTTTCAGCTATAGCTCTACATGTGCCGTTTCATGATAGGCACTCGTCCCCTCTTCACGGATAGGGGAAGCACATGAGGGTGGAAACTAGGAAGTATCTCGCAGCTCCAGAGCACTGCGCTCTCCTGGACAGGAACGGTGGAGGTAAAGCACGATGTAAACTAAGGGGAGATTGGGAGAATGTTTATTCTTTATTCCACTGCAAAAGTCGTTTGGAAATGTGACGCGAAGCCGGAAAAAGCGATAAAGCGCGCGTCGGCTGCGCATCATTCAACGAGTTTAGCGTATTACGCGGCAGAGTGCAACCCTTTAGTATTTTTTTCGTTTGCCAGGTGACGCATATTAAAGTGCAGTTAGCCAGCCACGGCAAACATCTCTCTATGAAAGTAGGAGGCAGGACATACGATCCCATCCCCTTGGAATGAATGGGACAACAAAAAGATTCGTTCTCTTCTCCAATCCTTTTACCGTCACCATGCGCCATTTGCCGCCCCTGTTAGGTGCTATACCGAAAATAAGACGTGGTCTTTATGCAGGTGACATCTAATCTGGACAAGGCACGGCTTGGATGGTCAGATTGGAGACGCATTGAAAGATCGCACACTACGTGTAACTATGCCGAGCTGAAGGCCTAAAACTTGGTGTCGAAAAGGCTTAACTGTTCACCTTAATAAAGTGCCGGAGGCTGACCGATCCATCACCAAATATAGAAGCCGGCATCGAGGCAGAACACGTTAACCAATAAACAAGCTCTGCTTGCTGAAACTTCATGCGCAGGTGAACGGGAAGTCGACATGCACACTTGCCCTTTGTAAACGAGAGACCAACTAGATACCCCATGAGGATAAAAACAAGAACTGCCAGCTGATTATTCATGCAGGGGGCCATTACAGGGAAATTTCTGTATGTTGTTCGGCACGAATTATAGTGGACTATCCCTTCAGAGACATCACCATATTTAGGTCGCAATCTAAGAATAATTTAAGCTTGCTCTCGCGAATTTTCACCTTGAACAGTAGTGATGGCGTAGACACCATCACTGCTGCGGTGAGCATCCACCTCGCAAAAAAAAAAAATCCAGGGGAGCACTTTGTTGCCCTAAAGTGCTGTGAGGCGAAAGCCTTAAGCGCGGTGTTCCTGCTTGTGTCACTGATGTGTGGTTAAGATGTTGATTAAGTACAAGATATTCGTTCGCATGAAGTAGTATAGTCGTTAGCACGTGCCTACACGATGTATGAAGACAGGCATCGTGGAAATAAAAAAAACTCCACCAAAGAATAAGGCAACACAAAATTGACATCCGGCTAATGAATTCAGAATCCAAACGCCCTCGCGGAACACTGCGAGTGCTCCGACAACCGGATAGCCTTAGAGGAGGTGAGCGTCTCGGCCATGGAACCAAACCTGTTCAAGAGGCGACATGTGGAGTCATGGCACATCCGGCACAAAAAGTAGGCGATGAAAAGGACTCCAGGATCTCTCCCCTCCGAGTACATTAGTGGACTGCGCCACGTGTTAAAAAAAAGAGAGCGAAGGCAGTACCCCGCTGCTGCTGGCCCACTTTAGTCACCCCTGAAGAAGAGACCGAATTGGTCCCGAAACGTGTTGTAAAGTTACAAAAATATTGGTTGGCGTAAGTTTTTTCTCAGCTAGCAATGATTAGGGTTCGAAGACGAATGAATTTACCGATCATAACGACTTTCTTTGGTAAACGGAAAGACCGGAAGTGGACCTGGAAGTGCCCGAATAGCAATGCCAAAAATAATATAACTTCATAATGTGCTATGCGGGCATCCTGGCATTTTGGAGGATGCGCAGGCGCCCTGCTAGCTGACATGCAGTGACGTCAACCCCGCACAGGTATCTAAATGCAGATGAAAATGATTAACGACGCAACAGGTTCATGAGCACATGTGAGCTCGGCCCACCAACGTCAAGCCGCACTTGCCAAGAACGATTGAACACGTGGCCAAATAGGCGGGTAAAAAGGTTACACCGTAGAGGTGCAAAAATATAAAATATATAAACAATAAAAACAAGGGCATAAAAGGTGGTTCAAGACGATTAAAGAAAGGGGACACCAGCGAAACAATCAACCGTGAATGGGCGTGTAGAAAGGATTAAACTTTTTTCGTCACATCCAGGAATTCCACCTCCTTGCTAGACAAAAACAGGGAGCCTGTGTTACACATTGGTCATGGGCATGATGAATCTCGAGTGCTTCGATGATTTCCCGAGAGAGCTTACCTCTTTCTCTGCCTATGACGACGCAATGATTAAAGTCGGGTGTGCAGGTCTATTCCCGGATGTCGCTCTCAATTGTGCATTTTTTGCAACGCATGGACAGGAGCCCGGAAATGGCTGGTTGCTGACATCGTTTTCATAATGTTAAGTTTGATGTTGATACACCTACCGGTCTGCACAGAATATATTGCTCAAGTGTTACAAGGGACGTAAGGATTAGAGCGCGTCTGACCGCACCCAAGTGGGAACGGAGGATTATTAACTTTAGTAAAGACCGCGGAAAGTTTTACAGGAGCCGAGAAGACTACATCTACGCATGCACATTATGCGGCTTGCTTGAGGCGGAAACTGCCCTCGTGAATGTAGGACAGTTGGCGACGTCTTTTTAGGAGGACTTTTTTCCGCTCGCTGGTGCAAGCTGCAGGGATATCGTATTTCTGGTGTTCCTGGATTATAGAGCCGGCCACGGATACTTATAGACGCTGAAGATTACCTGCTAGGAAAAGGCGCTCGATCTGGTTGCTGAAACTGTGCTGGAACTTGTAATCGCAAAATTTTTGAACTGCATTGTGAAAACAGTTTTACTATGCCACGTTAACATGTTCTGTATCAGCGTGTGCGAAAGGCAGAAGCGATTCATTGTCCTTAAGTTGTAGAAACAGCAGGTACGTGTGCTCACCTGAAAACTGGAGGCGTAAGTAAAGAAATGTATTGATTTATCGTCCGGCGTCTCACGCGTCGAAATGAGAGTCACACATCGTTGGAACATAGAAAGTACTTAGGATAGCCGTCCGTTCATATTCTGCTGCTGCTTCTTAAAAGGACGAGGTAGCCGACCATATACCAAAATATTTTCACCACTAGCGTCGCAGAGATTGTGTTATTCATATATTTGTCCCGCTGGGCGAGGAACATTTCAGTTAAATTAGATGTTTCACTTAGGACAGACAAATGATTAATTATTTTCACAAGCTAATTCACGGTTTATTATTTTTCTGGTCTCCTTTTTCTCTAATGGCCTTCATCCTTTTATTTGGCCTTGTTTTCATCATTTTCATTTTTGTTCTCTTTTAAGTCTATTCGGTTTTATTCCTTTTAGCCGGTCTTTTTGGTAATTTGTTTCATTGTCTTTACCCGTTTAAAATTTTATTTCTTGTCAAGGACCTCTACACCGTGAGTTCTCGCTTTATAATTCTTTTCATGCTCTCTTTCGCGATCTTGTGAAGGGACTACACTGATTCCCTTTCATCAGACAGCATTCAACATTTTTTCACTTCTTCTTACTACCTACTAATTCGCCCTGTTCCGAACTGAAATTCCAGTTGTTAGTCACCTCACGTTTGCGTCTCTTTCTCTCTGTGTTCTTTTTTCACGTGCTGCTTTCTTCCGGTATGCAGTACCAACTGGTCCGGCACCTTTCTCTTGCGAGCTCCCCGGCCGGGGATACAAAGCAATCCCCCCACCCCTCTTTCCCTAAGTCAGATGCTCTCAGCTGCATGTCGTGCGGTTGCGTCTCGTTGAGGTGCGTGTAGTACGTAGAAATTAGCTGTGTGGGTGCGAAATAAACTGAGGGAAGGTATCACGGGCAGCTGCAGATTGCAGAGCAAGCTGGTTATCGCAGTCATATACGCATACATCTGCGACAACGAGGATAGCTTGTGGTATGCTGCGGGAATGGCCACACGCAGCAAGAGTGTGTAGAATGCGAGAGGAAAAATTCAATGCTATTTTATGGTTCTAGCCTTTTCTTGCATCGTCTGTTTGTGCTCTTTAATATGACTCTTCACATTCTTAGGTACGTTTGCTACGCTGTTCCCCTAGTTTTCGACGGCGATTGTCTATTGACTACAAAATAGCGTTCCTACATAAAGATTTTATCTGATTTCTGGGGTTTAACGTCACTAAGCGACTCAGACTATGAGGGACGCTGTAGTAAAGGGCTCCGGAAATTTCGACGACCTGGGGTTCTTTAACATGCACTGACATCGCACAGCACACGGGCCTCTAGAATTTCGCCTCCATCGAAATTAGGCCGCCGTGGTCGGGATCGAACCCGCGTCTTTTTTGGTCCCGGATTCGAGCGCCATAACCACTGCGCCACAGCGGTGGTCCGTTTCTCCATAAAACTCACATAAACGCCGCCAACCGCACCTGCACAAGTCCGCAAGTGGTGGTGGTGGTGACGCTAATCTATCAGTATAGACTGACTTAGTGTTCGTTTTTAGTGTACCTTTAAATAACTTTTTAAGTTTGGAAACGACAGTATCACGGTGAGAGCCACAAGGAAGTGTTTTGGCTCCACTTCTGGCATGCAAAAGTAAAGGTCAAATGGCGCTTGGATTTGACCTCTAATAGGAGGCTCGCCGCAGGTGCGGTTGTGACGTCATACCATGTGACTTGTCGCGCTGGTACCGCTCGTCCCGCCACTGCGCCGACCGCCGCTCCGACCGCTTGCTCTCGCTAGTAGTGTCACGTGGCTAACCACGTCATTCGCTCTTGCTGAATAACGGCCAGCGCCCTCCGCATGGACACCACAGAGACATGGAGCCAGAACCGGTCACCGGGACGAGCTGTTTCAGCATTGGAGGCTCCGGGATGCATCTAGCGATCCCCTACAACAGAGAGCGTCACGATGCCGCGTTGGCCAGAGGTAAGTCGCGAAAGCGGGCTCGTCGAGTTGATGGAACTGGTGAAGAACGGGAGGTACATTTGCAGAAGCAGTGGCACAGGCAACAAGATTATCTCAAGCGGAAAAGACAGCGGATGCTGCCAACGTCTCCGCCTCAACATAAGCCACTGGTTCGGTTGTCTTTCGCTCCGTATAACCTGGCTCAACAGAGTTGATCCACAGCCAATGTTTTTCTCGTGTTTCTTATCGTGGCAATGCTTGGTATTCCAAAAATATCGAAGAAACACCGCTAGCAAGTGAACATGGAATTTACGAAGACGTATTTGCATTTAACTCACTGCCTAGCAGCACAAGTGACTGACTCTGAAAACAGGGCAGTCCCTTATTAGTGTGCAAGGCTATTTTAGAAATGCAAAATTTTCTACATCGGCCGAAGAGGCTGACTTCGTCCTGTTTGCATGTACGGAAAGACGCCCTACACACCTGAAGAATGCAGCTATGCCGCTTGTTCATTAGCCGATTTAAACATATGCTTTTTCTTGATGTTGTTCTTGACTCCCCTCACCAATAGCAACGAGCTGCAGGTTCAATGCTCTCATCATTATCGCCTTGGCAAAATGTAATGCGCAGAATCGGAAGTGAACAATGGCCAAATTGTACCTCTTCAGTCTCCGGCCTCTATCAAGCTCTCGTAGTGAGCTGCATGATCGGTCAGTTCCTATTTATTTCCTCATGAGTATCACGATTTTCCTCTAGACGTTTTGCACTGAAAAAGCGAAATGACAGCTCCCTGTATTACTCATTACACTGAAAATGATCAAGTTTTAAATAAGTAGCTATTAAAACCTTGACACATTGAGGCTCCCAAAAGTCATTAATGCAACTTGGCATGAGAGGCTTGTATACTATGAGGTCTAATATATCATCTTACGTCCCGCAAACTTCTTCCTCCGCTTTGTGAGCGGTAAGAGTAATTTGTTTCCGTGCCCATCTCCTAGCTTCGTGCTACTCAGGAACATCACGTGATAGTAGGTGCACATTGTAGGAAATAGTTTTATAATGATGGAAATGTGGGATGTTCGTGTATGAATGCAAGCTGTCTCCATTTACTCCACTTTTCTCAATCTCTCTCTTAAAATAATTTCTATCTTGGACTGTGTAACCTGTCCGAAATGCATTAAGAATCAAAGCAGAAATACAAAACATTGACTTATTACTCAATAAATGTCCTAAAGTTAACCGCTCAAACTCAGAGCACTCGGATGAGAACCTCCAGACGTGACGAACTGCGGAACATTTTTATGTCATGAAAACTTGTACTTTCAGTGCGTTCTGCAGCTGGAATTTTTTTGCACGTGACTTTTTTTCTTTAGAGCCAAGATAACGGAACGGAGGAAGATAGTAGAATGGGACGTGAAAGCACTGTCACAAGATACACAGAAAATGAAACAATGATAAGGGAGTAATTACTCTTTGGCATCCAGCCATGCGCTGTCATGCGGCTACAAAGGGAAGATATACAGCCTTCTCAGAAACTCTGCGGTTGAAGAAAAATTCGTCCTGGTCCAGAGTCGGACCCGGGACCACCGCTTCACCGGAGCAGTCGCTCTACCAGCTCAGCAACCGGTATGGCAAGCTAATGGTAGGATGAGAGCGAATTGATCAATACTGCCAGTGGGTGGATGCTAATGAGTAATTACTCCCTTATCGCAAATCTACTCCACCTTGTGGGATTCCCCTAAAAGATTTGACCAACACTGTTCCCACTTCGTGTTATTGATCAACTCGCTCTCGCCCTGCCCTAGGCTGGTCATGCCGGTTCGCTAAGTTGGTAGAGCGACTGCTGCGGTGAAGCGGTGGCCTCGGGTTCAAACCCCGGAGGAGGACAAATTTTTCTTTCACTGCCAAGTTTCTGAGGAGGCTATATAGCTTTCCTTTTTAGCCATATGGCGGCGCTTGGATGGATGTCAAAGAGTAATTACACCCTTATCACAAACCTGATCCATCTTGGAGGATTCCCATAAAACATTTGACTTTAATGAAACAGTGCGTTCCAAATGAGCAGATACAACTGCTGGGTTGCTGACTCTACCATTCTCTGACGTTGTTTGGCTTCGTGAATAGAAAATATGCGAAATATGTTCATTTTTCAATTAAGCATAATTTGAGAATGGCTTCGCTCAAATAACAGCGATAATGTGCTGTTACGCTGCGTGGAAAAGAGTGACTAAATTACAAATTCATTGTTCAGTACAAATAACTTTGTGATGCGGACTGCCCGACAGATTGCTTCAGAAGAAAATGAAGTATGGTGAGGTAGGAACAACCAAAGCCACTCTCGCGTACGCTTCGCTTTCATTCCATCAATAACGCTGAACAGTAGCCACGCGTGACCTCATAGCATTTGCGGTTATTTTCTTTAATGTTACCTATTTATCGCTGCCACATCTTGTTGTTTGCGCCGCGGTGCCTGAGCGGTTATGGCGCTCGGCTGCTGGCTCGAAAGACGCGGGTTCGATCCCGGCCGCGGCGGTTGAATTTCGATTGAGGTAAAATTCTAGAAACCAGTGAACTGTGCGATGTCAGAGCACGTTAAAGAACCCCAGGTGGTTGAAATTTCTGGAGCCCTTCACTACGGCTTCTCTCATAGCCTTAGTCGCTTTGGGACGTTAAACCCCATAAACCAAACCAAAAATCTTGTTGTTTATTCATTGGAGACGCGTTACTGTCAGTGTGTTTGTTTTGAACCTACCAGATCGCTCTCGAGATATCGTGTTCCGGCGCGACAATGTAACCTTGTTCGGAATTTCACGAAGCGGCATGTGCGTTGTGCAGAACAATGAAATGTCTCTTATAATGCTAGTAACGTTGCATACTTCGCACTAAACCACTTTGGACGCCGATGGGCACAGCCAAAGCCACACTCACATATTTCTTCGTCGCGCATGGAGGCACTCATCTCAAGTCTCAAGTTGTGGGTTACTTATCTAGCAGTGGCAGCAGCCTGAAACGCATATCAGTTCATCATACTCACCACTGTAAATGCGGCTGTCACTGTTTCACTGCGGGACTGTTTCCGACTTTCGTGTACAGGTCTCTCCAAAATCAAAGCAAATTACAAATTTTCATAAAAGACGAAATTTGCGGTTATTTCCCACATAAACATGAAATCTACTTTCGGGCACCTTACAGAGGCCAAATTATCGGCGTAGAAGCTTTTCAGAGCGCCCGCGCTTGAGGATTCGGCTCCGCAGTTGTTCGCCGGGCGGTAACTAGCATCTTTGTTACGGAGGTTAAAGCGGTGAGCGTCGTTTGCCGGATTCGCTGTCGAGTGAGTTCGCGCGCGGCGTCGGCGTTGCTAACGAATTACTCAGCACCCGCAACAGAAGAGTTAGCACGATCAGGAAGCAACATGGCGCCCAGCATGGTTGTGGCTTCTGGGCCATGTACTAAAGGAAACGGAGCGACGCGCGTCGTTTCTTGCCGGACAGTATTAGAGGCAAATGTGACGTAAGGGAGTATGGCGTCCCAGTTCCGGTGGTGTGCGTCAACATACATGGAAATCGTGTCGGCGATCGTCTTGTTCAGCCGTTCGGTGAGTCCGTTCGTTTGAGGGTGGTAAGCGGTTGTTTTGCGGTGACTTGTGCCGCTAAGGCTCATAACCTCCGGCGTAAGGGCCGAGGCGAACTCTGTTCTCCTCTCGGTTAAAACGATCGCTTCTGCACCATTACTAAACAAAATACTTTGAATGAAGAAGGTCCCAATTTCATCAGCGGTATTACGAAGAACAGCCTTGGTCTCACAGTATCAGCTCGATAGTCAGTGGCGAAATGGGCCCATGCCGACTTAGTGGAAGGACTTGTCGCGGATCAGTAGGCAGCGGTAGTCAGGCTGACTAAGTCCGAAGCATCTTCCGACGTTGGCACTCGCGGCAAGTTGTGACGTAAACCTTCAGAACTACAACAACCCTCGGCTACTAGTACTAGGACTTCGTCGTGAAAGGCCGTAGGTACGACGAGCATATAGACAACTTCCGTCAGGCTGTAGTTTTGCTTATACAGGATGCCGTCTCGTAGCAGAACGACGACAATCCGCGCGACAAGATTCACCAGGAAGACTGAGCGCTTCTTTCAAGGCACTCAATGAGGAGCCCTAGTTCACTGTCGTATCTTTTGTGTTCAGAATGGACGTAGAGATGGCCCCAAGAAAAACTGATTCCTCTTCGAGGCCGCCTCGTTCGGCCTCGACAGGCGCACGAGACAGACCGTCGGCATTCCTGTGCTTCTTTCCGGACTTATAGACAATTGTGACTTTGAATTCTTACAGTCGAAGGCTCCAGCTAAGCCGTCCCACGCGAAATACGAGGTTTCGCCAGCCAACACAGCGACGGTGGTTACTCATGACTCGAAAAAGGCGACCATAAATACGGGTCAAATTTGGTCACTGCCCAAACAATTGCAAGGCATTCTTTTTCGCTGGTAAAATAGTTCACCTTGGATAGTGACAAGGTGCGGCTTGCGTATGCGATTACGTGTTCCTGACCATCCTGCCACTGCACAAGGACCGCACCACGGCCGATCTTGCTGGCGTCTATGTGTAGTTCAGTGACTGCTGACTCGTCGAAGTGTCTAAGTATGGGCGTACTTTGGAGTTGAAGTCGGATGTCTTCGAAGGTTTGTTCCTGCTCCTGGCCTAAGAAGAACGGTTCGGCATCTTTCGTGAGGCGGGTTTATGGCTCAGCGATCTGGCAGAAGTTCGGCACAAAATGCTGATAATAGCACAGAGACCCAGAAAGCGGCGCACGCTTCGCTTACCGGTTGGGACGAGAAAAGCAGCGACAGCGGCTGTTTTATCGGGATCTATGCTAACCTCTTTAGCGCTCACGATGTGGCCCAGAAATTTCAACTCCTGCAAAGCGACGTGACACTTTTCAGGTTTGAGGGAAGGACCGGCCGAACGAATAGCTGCGAACACAGCGCGCAGGCGCCTCAGGTGCTCTTCGAACGTGGCGGAGAAGATGAAAACGTCATCGAGGTACACGAGGCAGGACTGCCATTTGAGATCGGCACGAACGGTGTCCATTATCCGCTGGAAGGTTGCAGGAGCAGAGCACAGGCCGAAAGGGAGCACCCGTAATTCGTACAGACCGTCCGGTTTAATAAAGGCGCTGTTTTCTCGGTCTCGTTCGTCCACCTCGATTTGCCAATAGGCACTGCGTAAATCTAGCGATCAGAATTATGTAGCGTGCTGCAGTCGATCTACGAAGTCATCAATGCGGGGTAGAGGATAAATGTCTTTTATGGGGATTTCGTTTAGATGTCAGTAATCAACACAGAACCGTAGGGTTCCATCTTTGTTTGCAACTAGAACAATAAACGACACCCACGCCCTCGTCGACGGCTGTATCACGTTGTCCAGGAGAATTTACTCAACTTGTAGGCTGATAGCATTACGTTGCTTCGAAGAGACCCAATAAGGCGGCGGGCATAAACAATCATACATTATTATAAACATTATGAACTATAATGCAGTGCTTTGTGAGCGGTTTCTGTTTAACCTAGGAGGCGGAGGCAAAACAGTGGCGAAAAGCTTCGATAATGGCGACCAGGCCGCGTGTGATTAGTCCGGAGGTTCGGGTTCACGTCGGTTTTTATCGGAGTGCTCGGTGCCTCAACTGATTCCGGCGTTTCGGACCGCGCTTGGTGTCCCGGCCATTTAATGAGTCTTAGAAATACGCAATAGCAGTTTTGCTTACGAACATTGAGACTCTCTGCCAAAATTCGTCACCAAAGGTCCGATTCATCCTTCGCTGTGTTGAATAATTCCACAAGCTACACAAACTGGCCGAGCCAGGATCAGCGACATGTTGGTTTTATGGATGCCACGAGTGTCGGGGCTGTTACCACAGTCAACTCTAACAGCCATACTAGCACTTGACGGGATAAATAAGTGGCCTACACAGACGCGCAGCTTATACCTGCGTGACTCGGTATCATCGTAAACAGAGCGTTGGGCGGAAACGGCACGATTAGCTCCTGAAGGTTGATAACGGCACCATACTCCCACAGGAAATCCAGAGTATCAAGTCTTTGGACCACTGAGGTAGCAAAGCAAACTAACAAGGGAAAGTAATATCGCGGGCCTGTGTTCGCGAAGTGCAGACACTAATCGGCGTCAACACATGGCCACCGGCTGTGCTCATCTGCGGTCCAGGCCAAGGGTCTTAACCTTTCTGAGGGCTATGGCTAAACGACTGCTCAATAGCGAAACATCAGGGCCATTATCCACGAGTGTGATCACGTCGCGGTTGTCAGCGGCTACCGGAATTTTTCGGGGAAACCAGTCGCTCACAGTGCGTCGTCGTCGGTCGGATCGTCGCGTTGATGCTCTTGACTCCGTCCAGTAGCGGCGGCCGTAACCCCGGAGGACACCGTGTTCAGTTTTCCCGATGTAGAGACGCGTCTCTGTTGTGGTAGGAGAACAACGGGCGTTTGGACGAAGAAAACCGCCGTGGGGATGGAGATTGGTACTGGCGTCGCTGCGCGGTAGCTGCTAAGTACTCCTGGACATCCCGCGGCTGTTCACCACAGCGCAGTCGAGGTGCGTCTGGTAAAAACTCCCTTCAACCCATTCTGCAGTAAGGGCAGTTGTGGCCGGGCTCCACACAGAAGTAGCATAGCGGCCGATTGCTTGGCGTACACCACACTTGCGCTGTGCTCACGGTGGGCCTGCTTTCGTGCGGCAAGGTGGGTATAGCTGCAATTAGGTAAGGCAGAGATGGCACAGAAACAACGTGGGAAAATGCTCTCACTGGCTCAGGAGGTCGTAGTGCATCGCTGTAGGTGATCACGTAGGGTACCGGCTGTGGAGCTGGTGGTGGCTGTACAACTTGCGGATTTCATTACAGACAACGTCTGTTAGGGCCGCGACGCATGCATGTGGAGCTTCGAAGTGGTCTCCAGTTCACGGGCAAGGCACATCACAAGCTCCCAAAGCTACTCTGTGGGCAGCGACATAGGCGTGCAGTAGTGACCGGCTGCTGCACTAGCCTGACGACCGTAAGGGCGCACCACGTTCCTGCAGAGAATGCTCAATACTTGTTGCCTCCAGGGTAAAGCCGGCCACCGTTCTTTACGGGTCATAGACCAGTCCAGCAAGCAACTCCTCCTTTACGCCGCGCATTAAGTGGCGGGCCTTCTTGTACTCGGCCATAGCAGGGTCGGCCAGATTTAAGAGTCGCGTCATGTCCTTGATGAATATGGTCGCACTCTCGTTCGGTTGCTGCAGCCTCGAGACAGGGCAAATTCGGCCTTCTCTTTTATTTCGCTGCTACTTGATGCCTCTGACAGCTCTCGGCGATTAACCTCTCACTTGGTGAAGGAAGCTTCGTGGACCTCAATCAACGTCTCGGCAGAGTCCTGCAATGCGAAGTAGACATTCCGCACGTTACGCTCGTCGCCCCACCCGTTGAAGCCCGGCACGCCGTCAAAGTTGGCCAATAAATCTTCAATGTACTCGCACCTGTCACCGTGAAACGATGGCAGCGACCGAACTGCTTGAAGCACGAACGGCGGGGCATTCCCTGAATTCTGAGTTGCCCGGCTATCCGTGCTGGAAATCTTGGCCAGTACGGAGTGGCGCTGCGATCGCCGAGGTGAGCAGACGTGTTCACATCGGCTCTGTCATTGCTAACCAATTACGCAGTGCTAATTACCTCGAAACAAACTTTTCCTTGCACCAATGTGTCCGTGAAAGTGAGCGGCATCGATGATACCAGCTGACCCTAGAGGTGCGTTTTTCTTTGCCAAATTTTGTGACTTTTTCTCGCCGTGTGAAGGAGGTCTAGGCCTAGGCTTGTCCCGCGGACGCTAGGCCCAACACCGTCGCACCGGTCGCCGCCTGCCGTACTCCTCGGCGGCGGCCGCTCGTCAGCTCCGAGATGGAGGCGTCTGCTACGACAACAATGATCGTGGACAAACAAATGTGCGTTCAAGTTCAAGGAAAAGAGATATCACCAGAGGAATACCGCAACGACGCCGGGTGGACACTCGCGGGGGAACGCATGTCTACGCTGCGTCAGCGGACCCCCGTCAGCGGCAAGCACGACGGACCCGGCGGGAGTCAAACAATCCCGAAATAAAAATTCAACAAGAACGTCAGAGCCTCGGCCATCAAGGCAGCACGCATGCCAGCCATGTCACTGGCTCGCTATTTTCTGCTCAAGACCCAATCATACAAATCTTAACCGATTACGGCTACCTGGGACATCTGTCACGAATTAGGGGTTACTCTATATTTTAGGAACCTTTTTTGCGAAGTTGAAAGTGAACTTTTTAAAGGGAGCGGTAGGTGGCCATTCTGGTCCTGACGGCCACAATGGGCGCGAGTGTTATTGGTCCGCTGACTTGCTGTTTCCTTTGTGGGCGCTAGTTTGCCCTTATCAAGAGTTTACTGCGAGATTATTCATCAGATAGCCTGCTGGCTTGGTCGTCACCATGCGACCTCGTGCTGAGCAAGAGAACCGTCATATATTTTTTCGCTTTTTTTTGTCGTCAGTAATCGATGTGGAATCGAATCGCTCGGCCTTTCTCGCTAGAAAGATGTCCCTTGACGTTCATGGCCTCTTTGGTACTGACGATTTTGACTCGGTTCCGGACAGTTTACGGCTCTCGCACCGACACGTGGTAGGCCCTCAACCGAACAGGTCATGCGTATTCGTCAGTTACCATACTGCCAAGTTTTGATGACCGGTGATTGTCGGAGCTTCCAAGCCGAAAGAAATTGGAGGAAGCTAAAACTATCCTTAAGAGTTCAATGAGATGACAACTAAGAAAGATCCCTCCCGCGCAAGTACTCCTTCTCTTTCAAAGATTCATTCATCCCAGAGAGTCCTCATGCGACTACCGGCGCAGTGCTTAAGCGATGCGCCACTTACTCCGCCAGGTGGCTGTTTCTATTACAGCCACCGATGGGGCTTGTGAGACTCAGGTTGCTTTTCCTGAGCTCCCGTAAGGCTCAGTTTTGTTCAGAATGTTATCCAGCGCCATGATGAGCAGGTATAAATGGTATTGAATTTCTATGAATTAATTTGATTTACACCTGCTTTTTAGTGACATGGAAGGGCGGACGGAAAGCTTTCATATGAACAGGACTTCCAATGCTTTTACATTGAAAAGGTAGACTCTTTTACGCTGTTGAGGGCTGTTAGGGTCGTTCTGCTCGGGCCTGGACAGCGCTGGATTAATGTGGAAGGTATAAACAGGTGCTTTGTTAGGGGAATGTTGGAGTCTCCTCTGAGAACCCAAACTGATTCTCACCTCTGCAAATCTATGCGAATACATGATAGCCGTGGTTCATTGTGCATGCGAGCAATGCATTATATTATTACCTTGTTGTAATTGTAACCTAAAACGGCTTCTAGCATGCAGCGTCTATTGCTTCCTTGAGAAAGACCACATTTGTTATAACACCAATACTCTTTGTCAAGATCTTTATGGCGCTGATGCTGGACAATATTGGCTTCACAGGCACTAGCGGCAAACTTATTACTTACACGGTGGCTTCATAAATGTAGGATTCCGTTCAGCTCAAGAAATTCAACAAATTTCAACAAAGTAATTGCGCTAATCGTGCGCCAAAGGGCTTAGTGAGCTTCTCAAGATTCATGGCTCATAGATACTTAAGTGTAAAAATTGCTGTGCAAGCTTATATCTCTTGCCCCGATCATTATATGCCGGTAAGCATGAGGGCATGCATCAGTACTGGCCGCCATCACCAGACCTAGAGTGCAGTGCAGAGAAAGGAACCGCACACATGAAGAAAGCTGCGATTAAAAACTTCGCATGAACAGAGCATGGATTGGCCATCCCCAAAAGTTAGCTTTTCAATATCCGCAGTGGCTCTGGAGCCCAAAGAGACTCAGGCCATAAGACCGCCTTAGAATGACTCTGCCGTCCACGAGAAATGTCTTGGGAAGGCTGCGACATCTTTATTTTCATCACCCACATCATTAAATTAGATTAGTTTTCTGAGTATACATTTTTACACTACTGTTATTCTTTGCCAGACTGGGTAATTGATGATGCGACTGTAGCGCGTGCAAAAAATAACAGTTAGGAATAGTTTCGAAAAATAATCACCGTATTCTGTCTGCACAATGGAGTTAAAAACAAACGAAATTTGGCTTCTTTTATTGCTTTGAGTCGAAGCTCTTTTTTCAATTCCAAATTTCTCTATGTCCGAGCTCTTCCAAGTTACAACCAAGGGTCGAAGAATAAAGTTCTACACCTTTCCGTCGAAGTTGCAAATGATGAAGCTGCACTTTACACCATAGAAAGAAAACCGATCGTACAGATTCGCTTGTACCAAAGAGCGACACAGTACTAGCGATTGTAACGAACTAGAGGGGGCGCCTCTATTCATACAAAATGGCGGCGCTACGAAGGACTGTTTCTTGGGTCTGCCAAGGTGCAAGCGCGCTTGTTTCAAAATTTCGCGAATAAGTGGCGCTTATTCGTCGATAACGGCAGCCTCATGGGAGCGAAACGTTTTCGTTTTCCGACTGTGTAAAAGAATAAGCGAGAGATAGGGAAGAAATATGTCTGGCTTAGTAGTCATCCAGTGTGAAAGCGAAGCGCCAGACAGACGACGCGCTTGGATAGATTTTAAAACTCTGACATCGACCGCGAATATTCTTGTACAACGGCGAATAACAAAGCTAGAAGCGGAATGTTAACTAAAGCAGGACCCAGCGTTTGTCACGTTGCTCAAGGAAAACAAGGTAGAAAAGTTTGTCAGTTGCTATTTCTACAGACCAACTAATCGCACCCCGCGCTCTCACTTTGTTGGCAAGCAGTGGATGCATGGAAGGCACATATGAATATAAGCTCGCTGTAACACTGATCCATTCGTCTGATTCTATTTTATTTTTACCATCCGCCCCCATGACTGACTGACTGATTAGAGTGACAGGAATCAAGTGCAAGAGGTAAAAACTAAGTGATAAGACAAAAAAAAAAGCTGAGAACGAAATAAAATCGGACTGAAATCGGAATTAAGTCGCCATATCACTCCTCACTCTGCGCACATAATGGAACGCCATATCATCACATAGGCATGACTCAGAAAGGCCTGCCATGACAGAGTAACTTACAAATCTCATCGCGCTTGTATTGTTTCCATCATTTCAAAATACAAACTAAGTATGATGACAATCCAAAACAGGTAACCATATAAATAGTGACGTGGTTAAATCTAAAAAAACACAGGATAATTGATTGACCGGACGTCTTATTGAGGGTGCCTGGTATATGCATGGGTACTTTCACTTTGAGTAAATAACCTTCTATACACTCTGTACTGCACGTTAGCTGCATTGTCATTGTCCTACAAGCGTTTCACTTAGCGTGGAAAGTTTCTATTCCCATTTTTCACTTTGTATTGCGGGCACTAAAGATCTCACACACCGATATTTCCCGGCTTTTTTCTCGTTATAGTGAAGAAAAAACATAAAACCGCACTTCTACAATATATGTTACTGCAAAATTCTGAAAACAATGTCTGAATGTGCCGGTCATCTCTTACGCAGCTAAGGAAAATATGGTTCTACGCGTGGCAATCATCATTAGACTATAGAACAGGCGCCGCAGCGTGGCGTCGATTTCGTGTAAATCGCCAACAGATTCAGCTTTGCCTTAGAGTGCTCGTGATGGCTCGTCCTGGATCATCATTCCATTGATGCATGATCATTAGGCGGTGTTTGAAAGTTAAGGGCTACTGGTCTGTAATCATTTTGAGGAACAGTGGCTGGCTTCGCCGATTTCAGTCAGTTTCACGCAGTTGTCGTCGTCACTGCTACGCAGAAGGCTCTTCCTTTCGTTTCATATTATCTACCCGAAATTGCATACAAGCTTGCAGAGGAGAGTAATGAAAAAAAAATGCAAAAGCATAGAAAGCAAAATGAAACCAAACAAAATGGAAACACAAATGTGCGGCTAACATTGCACAGGCCAAACATTCAAAATCATAAATATGCACCAAAACAAAGTAGAAATGAAATACGATGACAATACGAAACAGGATACCAGAAAAAAGGTGAAATAATGAGGTGTAAAAAAGACCAACATCTGTAATTTATCGGACGTCTTGTGGAAGCAGGTTTCAGTACAATAACATAAAAACAGAAAACCAAAGAATAAAAACTTAAATATCATAGTAAGTTAAAACACATTATTACAGAAAGGTGACAGTAAATAGTGAAGAAAGAAACAAAGAGTCGGTAAGTGACACGACATCATGTGGAAAACTGTTACACTCTACTCTTGTGCGCGGGATTAAAGAAAAAAAATTGGCGTTGGCTTAACTAACCCTGGAATTCCGAGGAAAGCAAGCACGCTTGATAAGCGTCTGAGGTTCGTCCATGGCAGCTCCTCTACACGCTGGCGACAGCCGTTCGGTACCCACACAATCAGGTGGCTATGACGTGGTATCACATGGTCTTACGACACATCACATGGCTTCATATCATCCCACCGGATGTTCTTAAGGTCAAAGGTCAGCCCAAAGGTCACCTAATGTCAGAGGTTAATTAAAGGTACCGGGTCAAGGACAGGGGTGAAGCATTCGACACCACAACTGTACCACATGTGGTCATACACTGCTATCCTTGGTTGTGCTGAAGGTAGTTCAAGGTCGTTGTGCTGCCTACCTGAAGACGGCTTTACCTAGCGTAGTGAAGCTTTTCGCTTCAAAAAAGAGAGGGGTGGCTGGTACCAGCGACAATATTGTCACGCTTTAGTGTCAGCAATCCGGCGAGCAGGAATGTAGCGAAAAGGCTTCTAATAGGAACACTTTGTTGGGTTGTCTCGCGCCCGCAAAACAACAAGGACTCGGCGGCGGCGGCGTAGGAACAAGCGAGCTGGGCGGCCGTCGAATAGAATGCCTACCGGTATCGGCCGTGCTCCTTTTTAAAACTGACGAGGAACTTTGTCGATACGGCGTGCAAAGTAACCACTTCAGTATGGAAAAATGTGAAATTGGTTCCGCCTGGTTCTGATCATCTGAGATAAATCTGGTCGCGTCTTGCATCAGAAACAAAGCGATAAAGCCGCAAGCCGGTGGGTTTTAGAAATGAACAAACAACCATCACAAAGCTTTGCGTCAATATGAACTTTGTGGAACGTGATCTATGTGCAATGAGATATCAAATGGACAGGTAACGAATTGCCGATTCAATATCGGATGACATAGGTTTAGGATGACGATGACTTCGTTGTGTCTTTCGGCGTCAAGCCCGTTTTCACCAGCGTCCCAGAGGTTCTCGCGGTGGAAGTATGCACATCTGCCCTTCAGTCCGACGAGAAGCTCGGGATCTGGTGAAGCTTCTGAGATTCTGCATAAGAAAACACATATTTCATCTTTCGCGGCACGTTCTACTCATCAAGCAAGTGCATAGAACTGCAATGGGTGCGTCCATCGCTGTCACGGTCGCCAGCCTGATCATGAAAGGGCTTAGAAAACTGGGCTCGTGCATCTTTTAACCCTCGAAGTAAGGTTTTGTTGTTTCACTGATGATTGATTTTGCATCACCAAGAAGGACGCACCCGCTGCGTTCACAGAACACCAAAACAGCATGGAAGAAGGGCCATTAAGTTCACATGTCGAAGTTGAGGTCAGCAACCGACCGCCGTTTTTGAACGTGTAATTGTTGCGAGATCGCGGCTGCCTTTCATTCAAAGCTTTTAGGGAGGATACCGAGAAGGGCAGGTATCTTCATTGAGTGGGCTTGATAGCAGCAGTACCGGCAGGATGCTTATGTGTCCATTCTTCTTTGCGCAGTTCTCTCGGCTGCCTGGCCGTACAGGCTGCGTGCTGTGCTGCTCCGCCTGGTTGCAACGCTACTGTGCAGCCACCTGGCGCAAGTCTACGAGGTAGGCACGTGCATCACATGGGCAGTGTGTGCCTGGGACTGCCTCATCTCTTTGTGTGATAAATTAGGCTTTTTAGACGTTGTGCGTGTCATCCCGCTATGCCAGCGCTTCACTAGATCAACGAACCACCGACTTCGCCTGCTATGTGCCGTCATCTACCAGGGATAGAAAAGCGCTGTGGACGGAATTCTTCAGTCGGCTTGAGAACAAAAGCACCGGCAGGGTGTTTACCTCTCCATTCTTCTTTGTGCAGGTATGTCTTGTAAAGTTGCTCGCTGCATCAGATCAGACGATTGGTTTAAGCTGTTGCTCTTGTGACCACATATTGCATCTTCTTGTTCATCGCGCATAGCTTATTGCTTAAGGCGACTTCTTCTAAGTGGTGACGTGGACGACCTCGGTCCTCCCAAGCAAGTTCCTGCACATACGCCATCGTTCAAATGTCAACAGAGCCTGGGTTGTCTGTCGTTAGGCACCCATACACGCACTCAGACAGGTGCTCTTGCAGCTGATGCTTCCGAGAACAGCAGAATGGCTAAAATGCTCTCCTAGCTACTAGAAGGTCAGAAACAGGTAGCGCGTGTTGTTGCAGACATAAAATAATTTCATAAATCTGTAGATGATCGTTTCGAGTGTATTGAATCTTATGTGGCTGCGCTTGAGTCCTCACCGCCTGAATTGTGCGACTAAACTACGATTTGAAATTGATTCTTTGAACAATGCTGTGGCGCAGCTATATAAGAACGATGATCTGGAAAACAGGTCTCGGTGAAATAACATCATCAAGCATGGCCTCCCTGAAAAAGCACTTGAAGGCCTCGAGGGCCTTTTGAGCAAATTTTCAAGTCTGCTTATCGAGAAGTTGAACATTGAATGCCCGAGTATTGAGCTTTGTCATAGGAGCGTGCGCTACGTGATGACTATGCGCGCCCTGTAATCATGAAAACCTTGAATAACTCCGAGAAAAACACTATGGTAAAAAATGCTTATCACATTAAAAACACTGACTATCACGTAACCAGCCACCGTGGTGGCTCAGTGGTTATGGCACTCAGCTGCTGACCCGAAATACGCGGGTTGGATCGCAGCCGCGGCGGTCGAATTTCGATGGAGGCGAAATTCTAGAGACCCGTGTACTGTGCGATATCAGTGCACGTTAACGGACCCCAGGTGGTCGAAATTTCCGGAGCCTTTCACTAGGGCATCCTTGTAGCCTGAGTCACTCTAGGATGTTAAACCCCCATAAACCTATACCTATCACGTAACCGAAGATTACTGTCTTAATGTTCGCTTACTTCGCAAAAAACTCTGGGAGGTGTCAACGCCATTTTGTGACAGCGGTTCTGTGGTGAAGCTGCGCTTCGATCGCGTTTTCATCCACAAGGTTCCTACGTTTGGAACACTTCTTCGCATACCCTTCAAAAGGTCCGCAGCTTCTACACTAGACCCACTGGCTCGTCGGCTGCTGCCCCTTGACTGCCCAAATGCTCACATGAAAATTGATCTGTTTTGAACAATAACGCTAGAAGTATAACAAATAAATATGCGGATTTTCTGTCTCTTACCACTTATTCCCCTCATGTTGTGGGCAGCACGGAAACGTGGCTGCAAGATGGCATTCATGATCCTGAATTTGCGCCTCCCTGACTACGTGGCGGTGTGTGCGGAAAGACAATATGGCAAAGCCTTTTGTGTTGCGCTTCTATTTTGCTCTGAACTCAAGTTTAGTGTCTTACCTGCCGTTCCAGAAGTCGAATTCATTTGGTGCAAACCATCTCTTAGCAAGCAGTACATTGCAGTTGGTCTTATTTACCGTCCTATTCGTTCTTCTGTCCAAATACTGCATGCTGTAAATGATTATCTAAACACATAATAGTTGAACTTGTCTAATCTAATTTTTATGGGTGATTTCAACGCTCCCGGCATCCATTGGCCACACTTTCTCTGATCGCGAAGCCATTATAGTCCGTGAGCTGATAAACCTTTCCTTGTTATTCGGCCTTAAACAAATAGTTGACGAAGCTTTTGCCCCTTGACTTGATTTCTGTGGTATCCAATTTTTGTGGTATGGATTGCGAACGCGACGTCGCCGAGGGCATTTCAGACCATAAGGCGGAAGTTGTTTCGTTAAACTGTTCTGTTTCTCTACCACGCTAGACTTTCACTTCATTTAATTTTTTAAATCGTGCTGACGGCACTGCTATTACTGACAGTCCTTGCTGATACCTTCGAGCCGTTTCTCACGCTTAGCCACATGGCTGACGTCGACATCTTAGTCTGTGAGTTTGAAAACATCGTTAAAGACTGCATACAACGTTTTGTTGTTTTCAAAACAAAGAAAACTCCGAAATCCCTTGGATGTCTCGTGACATTCTGCATGCATCACGCCGTGTCCGCCGTCTGAGGCGCAGAAAACGCTTAAACGATCTTGTCAGCATTGTCAAGTTCAATTCAGCAAATGATGAACTTCGATTAGTAACTAATCTGTCGGAACATCGTATTTTCATCTGCCCATGGTACTCTTCTTAAAAGCAATCCCCGCAAATTTTCGCCATCAGTTTTGCCAAAACAGCCGGAATCTTCGTCTTTCATCATTAATAAAGGAGCCACTAATGATCCGGTAAAAAATATCTAACACATTCAACGCCTACTTCCAATCTGTGTCTTTTTCTGACACCGACGAAGTACTAGTCTTTGATCGTCCTGACGAGTAAACTCAATTGGTGGTATCATAATTAATGAAGAGAGTGGGCTTAACCTGATACTAAACCTGAATACAAAAAATCGACTGGGCTGGATGGCATACCCGATTTCTTGTTCGCCATTCATTATGGACTGCTGAATATCAACCATCATCCTCCGTGAGTCGCTAACTTCTGGCGCGGTGCCATTGTCTTGAAGGTGCTTCTATTGTCCGAATCCGGCAAAAAACAGCGTCTAATTACACACCAACTTCATTAACGTCGTACTCGTGTAAAATATTGGAACACATAAACAGCAAACATACTATACTAGAAATTTTGGAATTTACAACGTTGGTTCGTTAAGTTCTAAGACTGAGTTCGTGAAAAAAAATGCGTTTAACATTGAAATCATTTGTGCAGCACCCCTTCGAAATAGTCTTCCTTGCAGTCTATACTCAGCTTCAAACACTTTTCAAGATTTCGGAAACAGTCGGAAAACGTTTCTTTTGGCAGGGCTGTCAGCTTCTTTGTCGTGGCGTCTTGAATGGCCTCCACGCTCTCTATCCAGCGACTTTTTAGGCTCTCTTCACAAGAGGAAAGAGGAAAAAAATCTCATGGGTAGAGGTCAGACGAGTACGGTGGATGGGGAAGTACAGTAAGGCTGTGCTTGGCGAGAAATTTGTCAAGCTGAGAGCAGTGTGCGGCCTTGCGTTATCGTGGAGAAGGCTACATTGTCCAGATGCTCATAAGTCAGGGCGACGGCGTCTTAGCGCATGACGCATGTGTTGGAGCACGCGGATATAAAACTCCTGATTCACCGTCTTCCCTTAGCGGATGAACTCGTGGTGCATGACACCTCTGGCATCGAAAAAAAAATTTTAGCTTCGTCTTTGTTTTTGTCTTCTGTTGCCGCACCTTTCTCGACGCCGGAGGACTTGTGGACCGCCATTCGACGCTCTGCCTCTTTGTTTGAGGATCGTTTTGAAACATCATGTTTCATTTTCAGCAATGTTGCTGTTGACGAATGCAGCATCTTTCTCTGCCTCAAGAGAGCAAATCATCGCTCACTGATGCCCGCGTGTCCTTCTGGTCCTGTGTGCGGCACAAGTCTGGCATTCAGCTTTTGTTTTCCCAACTTATTACGCAGTTTTTTGGCATGTTGTCTGACTATTGTAGAGAACATCTGATAGCTTACGGACTGTAATGGTGAGGTCTTGCTGTACGATTTCTCTGATCCGAGCCATGTTGTTTTCATTCCGTGAAGTTGAAGGGCGCCCTTTCCTTGTGTCGTCCTCCACCGAGGTTCTCCCCGAAACGAACCTCTTGTGCCACTAGAAAACTCGCGCCCGTGATAATGTCACGAAGGAAGTCATACGTCTATCTGGCTACCTTGCCAAGCTTCGCACAAAATTTTATGTTTACACGCTGTTCGAAGTGGACCGCCATCTCTCCACATTCACACAAAGTACACTGCGCAAACGACTAGCGACATCTTATTTTTCTATATGTAGTGCCATCTAGCGGCTACCACAGCAATTAACATAAATAGCTCAGAATAGCCCAAGGAGATGGCGCTACACATACGCATCAACATTTGTTTTGAGGAATCATTTCTAGAGAAGAAAAATAAATCAGTCTGGAAACTTTTCGGACAAAGCATAACAACGTGGCCGAAAATTTTCGCCACGGATTTAGACAAGGTTTCAGTACCTTAACACGACCAATTGAATTTGCACAAAAGCCTTTCCTCCGCCCTCGATATTGGAGCCCAGGTGGACGCCATATTGATAGAATTTTCTAAAGCTTTTGACATTGTACTACATTCCGATCTCCTGTGCAAACTAAACGCCATTAAAAAAATCCTTGCTTGGTTAATCGGATTCCTAGATATCTTCCCCACCGTTCACAGTTTGTTTTCTTTAATTATGCTAACTTCTGGCCTGTCTGGCGTTTTTCAAGGGTCAGTGGTTGGCCCTTCTTTATTCCTAATATACATCAAAGACTTACCTCCCCATGTCACGTCACAAATACGACGTCTCTATGCGGATGACTGTGTGTTATAGCAAGTAATTAACACAACAAATGATTACTTGCCACTAAACGCCTCATTTACTAGTTTTCGCACCTGGTGTAATACCTGGCAAATGAAAATAAATTTTACTATAACTATACTGATGTCTTGCGATAGCAGCACGTCCCCTTCACTGTTTAATTATGCTTTGAACGATTCACCATTGCTCAGGAGTTTGGAATATAAGTATACTGGTGTTCTATTTACCACTAACATGTCCTGGGCGAAACATATTAATTTCATTTGTACTAAAGCACTAAAAACGCTTGCGTATTTGAAGAGAGCGTTAAGTAATGAACCGAAAGAAATTAGGCTTTTAATGTAAA
This sequence comes from Amblyomma americanum, assembly GCA_030143305.2. Classification (NCBI taxonomy): domain Eukaryota; kingdom Metazoa; phylum Arthropoda; class Arachnida; order Ixodida; family Ixodidae; genus Amblyomma; species Amblyomma americanum. The sequence goes on from JARKHS020003487.1 coordinate 38,916, forward strand.
AATCTTTAATTCGTTCCGTAATTGAATACGCGTCCATCGCCTGGAACCGTAATAAACAATGCGATATTGATCAAATCGACAGCATTCAAACGAAAGCAATCAGGTTCGTAAATCTTTGGTATGGTCGCCATTTTTCACCTTATCGTGCCTGGTCCTCTTTGAATCTAACGCCCTTGTCCGTGCGCCGTCCCGTCGATTCACTGAAGCTCTTGCACTGCATCGTCAGTTCACATTATCTTGTCACACCTAATGTCTATCTTGCCCCTGAGATTCCCGGATCAACCCGGATTTATCACAGCGTTAATGTTAAGCCGTGCTTCAACCATACAAATAATTTCAAACACAGATTATTTTCACGCAAGATTGAATATTGGTACTTAATTCCTGGCATAACATGGTCTTTTCTATAAACTGATTTTTAACAGCTATCGGTACCACGTGATGTTTTATTTTGTGTAGTAGTCATTGCGAATTTCTTCAATTTATTAGGCATACTCACATTGTTCGCGGTATGCATGCGAAGTTCTTAGATTGTTTATGTGCGCGTGTTGAATACTGCCATTTTTACATGAATTGTGAACCCCACTTCTGCCATATCACCAATAGGGGCTGAAAGTATGTAAAAATAAATAAGTAAATATATAAATATATAAATTTCAGCTCTGTGCACTCGGCCAGCCGCGAACGCGCTGTTGCCGCTTCATTAATCCAGAGAGCACGAGAAAACTGCTCACGACCTCAAGATCTTGCCTCGAATCTGATGCAAGTGCGCCTTGAATTAAGCAGTTGCGGCTGCCCGAAGAATTTCGTGGATTTCTTGGAGCTCCGCTTGTTGCACCCAGAGAAACGAGATCGCTTCCACTGGCGATGAAATACCGCCATACCTTATGTACCTGACATAAGTGAAGCGTTGGGGCATGACCTGCGAGCCGCCGCGGTGGCTCATTGGTTATGGCGCTCGGCTGCTGACGCGAAAGACGCGGGCTCGATCCCGGCCGCGGCAGTTGATTTTTCAATGAAGGCGAAATTCTAGAGGCCCGTGTGCTGTGTGATGTCAGTGTACGTAAAATAATCCCAGGTGGTCGAAATTTCCGGAGCCCTTCAGTACGGCGTCTCTCCTAGTCTGAGTCGCTTTTGGACGTTAAACCCCCATAAACCAAACCAAACATGACCTGCGTGCATACGATGTGCACGTGGCCTCCTTACCCGCCTGCAAGTTATGGCACGAGCTGGTGAACGTGAACAACAAACTAAGAAAAAAATTTCGACACGTCGTGTCCAAAATTCCCTGCGCGGGGTGCGGCCATGCCGTAGGCGAGAGCGGGAATTTTTAAAGGCGTTTGAAAGAGCCTACGAAGGATGCAAACAACAAGAAAGTTGTTTCCAAGAGACCGAGAGGGTTTATTGACGACAAAGGCAGATAGGTTGGCCTGAAAAATAATTATCTGGCCTGCTACTGCCGCACTGGGGATGACAGGCCGCCATACCGTATGTACCTGACATAAGTGAACAGAAGGGTCACGATGGGGTATGATGATGATGGCAGGAGGCAGATGATAAAATACATTGAAAATCATTAAAAAAACAAGGCACACTTTCTAACATCACAAACGCGAGGCAATGTCCGTGTCGCTTAAAAAGCGTGCGAGCTAGCACTCGCGTTGTCGCGTACAGTTTTCAAACTATCTGGCCAAGCGCCGAGGATCAAATCCTCCGAGAGGGGCCTTGTGTCCATAGACCTCAAAGCAGATGCGACCATGAGTCTTTCACCTGCATATGCTGGACACGCCACTAAAACATGTTCTATAGTCTTCTAGCACGCCACATCGTGGTACAGTCCGGGGAGTCCGCTTGTCCTACTAAGTGCAAGTATTTGCGCGTGAAGGCGACGTTTAAACGTAATCTATGGACTTATGCATGCAATAGGGCGTGGTATTCCGCGAGGAACAGAAAAGGTCATCGCCGGATCTAGCCGTTTAAGGCGGATGTGTCGAGTGTCTGGCAGGGCCCAGTACCTAGACTGTCGCACTCCTCATTGATTCCGAAAGGAGACAAGTGGTGCCCGGTCTAGGGAACCGGCACAGCTGTACACAGGCCACTGTTGAAGGCGCTCCTTGCTTCAGCGTCGGCGGTCTCATTTCTATCGAGTCCGCAGTGTCCAGGGATCCACTGGAACACTATACGGTGGCCTTTTTCCTGCGCAAATGACAGGAGACTAATAATCTCAAGAGCCATGATTGGTAGGCGGTGTGGCGTAGGAAGCATCCCAAAATTTCTAGCGCAGGTTTACAGTCAGTGAAAATGCATCCCTCCTAAGGCGGTTCTCCGCATATGTGGCGAATCGCTTCCCGAAGGCCCGCAAGCTCTCCAGCGGTTGAAGTGGACTTGTGTCCTAAAATGAATCTCCGGGCCGTCTGCTGAGCGGGGATAACGAAAGCTGCTGTTGAAGCATTTGGTGACGCAGATCTATGCGTGCATATGTGCACGCAGGTTTGGGTATTCTGACCAGATGTAGGCAAGAGCAAGTTGCTTCAGTCCGCTATTGGGCATCACAGACTTCTGGATTATGCCAGGAACATGCAGACATACCGAAGGCCGGACCATCACCCATGGTGGCTGCAAGGGATGGTGCGGCAGGGCATTGTCTGATGGCAATTCGAATCGGTAGAAGCACAGTGCACGTGCAAAACTGCTGTCCGGTCGCTCATCAAAAATCTTCGTCAGCGGGTGACAGCTATCCGTGTAAGCGCGCGTAAATTTACACGAAGTGGTTAGTGTGACAGGTAGATCGATATTGGGCACGCACGACATTCCTCAATCGTGCCTTTGTTCGATGCACAACGTGGTAATCCGAGGCATATCTTGAGCGCCTGTGCTTGGACACTCTCTAATGTCCGCAAGCAGGAATGCTCATGGCAGAGTGTACAGGAAGCTGTAACGAATGTAGCATATAAATACAGTAAAGTCTTAGCAAGAAGCGCTCCCGTTGGGCCCCATTTAATGCCTGCTACGAAATGAAGGACATGAAAAAAAGAGTGAGTCTTTTCTTTAGCATATTTATATGCCTCGACCATGACAGATCGCAGTAAATGAAAATGCCCAAAAATTTGTGGTGGGAGACGTATGGAATTGCAACCCCTTGAAGCGTTACCGGGTAGCGACAGGCAGACTTGCGCGTGAATGCGACCACATCAGATTTTTGAGCTGCTAAGTGCAAACCCTGATGTCGTAGGTAGTTTGAAGTAGATGACACGGCACGTTGTAATCTCGCGCGCATTTGCGGATGGGTCGAACCTGAAGCCCAGATGTAGATATCATCAGCATGGGCACTGATGTGAGTGTGAGTGGGAAGTTCACTCACCAATCCAATCAATGCCACATTAAATAGGGTTGGGCTGAGAACTGCTCCCTGAAGAACTCCACGGCAAACTTTACGACGAGTAGTCTCTCCATCAGGCGTAGACATGTAAACGGACCGGCCGTTGAGGTAGCCCACAATCCACGAGTACATCCGGCCGCCAACGCCTATTTCGTCAAGGGCATCAAGGATGGCGTCATGAAGGGCGCTATCGTAGGCCCCCTTGAGGTCCAAGGGAAACAGCAGCAATGAGTCGGCGACTACGTTTTTCATGTTCTACTGTCGATATGAGGTCGATTACGCTGTTAATCGAAGCACGTCCCCGCCGGATCGCAATCATCATGTCCGGATAGAGAGCATTCTGTTCTAAATCATTCGAGCTGCGCCAGCACCATTCGCTCCATAACCTTACCGACGCAGCTTGCTGGTGCAACTGGCCGGTACGAGGTAAGCTCATAAGGAAGCTTTCAAGACTTCAAAAGAGCAACCAGGCGGCTGATCTTCCATTGTTCTGGAACGATTCCGGAAGCCCATGTATCATTGTAGTAACTGAGCAGCACAGCTCGGCCTTCCAGGCCAAGGTGAAAGAGAGACCCGTACGAAATCCCGTCAGAGCCAGGTATAGATGCACGCCTACACGAGGAAAGAGTAGCTTCTAGTTCAGGCATCGTGAATAGCATATCGTAGTAGTCGTCTGATGAAGGTGACACAAAAGCCTCTAAACTGTTTGATGCTACCGGAGTTCTTCCCACAACCATTTTGCAGAATTCTGTGCTACCTCTACACTATTGCAGCGTTGGTAAATGGACAGGGCATGGAAAGGGTACCGTTCTTGTGGGGGTGAACGCAAGCTCCTAGCTACATGCCAAATACGCGACAGCGGTTTGTGAGGTTCCAGCGATGAATAGAACTGTCCCCAACGTTGTATCCCTAATCTCGCGAGGTGGCGCTTTATTTGTCGTTTTTTCTGATTGGTGGCTAAAATCAAGAGAAGAGTAAAATTTTATGTCATGGCTGGGTGGCTTGAGCCACCGCCCTATTTAAAGGGTTCAGCCGTATCCATCCATCCATCCATCCATCCATCCATCCATCCATCCATCCATCCATCCATCCATCCATCCATCCATCCATCCATCCATCCATCCATCCATCCATCCATCCATCCATCCATCCATCCATCCATCCATCCATCCATCCATCCATCCATCCACCCACCCACCCACCCACCCACCCATCCATCCATCCATCCATCCATCCATCCATCCATCCATCCATCATCCATCCATCCATCCATCCATCCATCCATCCATCCATCCATCCATCCATCCATCCATCCATCCATCCATCCATCCATCCATCCATCCATCTATCTAGCTGCTGTACGACGTGCTACGCAGAAACGTAGGTGAACCATCGTCATATTGACGAAATTCTGAGAGGCCATCAAGTCAAACAGGTTCCTGCCTCGGTGTTTCATAGCAGCACCACCCCGCTAAGGGTGATGAGTATTTAAATTGCCCACTATTTTATGAGAGGCTGTGACACTCTGGATATCTGAATATAGGTACGAAGTATAAAAGGCATCTCTAGGTGGAATGTAGGCACGGAATATCGAAAAGACCCGTCCTTTTAGCATGACTGTCAAACAGATGTAATGGTTTGTGTTGAGTGGCTGTAGGACTTGGCGGACGTGCGCAATGTCTGAGGGTATGCAAACACTTTGCTTGTTTCTGTTTCGTCTTCTTCGCGAGACCAGAGCAGCACGTACCCAGAAAGGCGGAAAGGACCTGGCATGTTGGGCTCACATATAACAAGCACAGGGAAGCGGTACTTGTGGACGCCTTGCCGGAAGTCACTCAGACGACCACGTAGGGCTCGGTTATTCCATTGCATTGCTACACTACGGCGCACGTGCATTGTCACAGAGGGGGTGGGTATTGGTTGTGCCATAATTACTACAATCCCACCAAGAGCGGCTCAAGTGCATCCAAAAACTGCACAATATTTGCTGTTGGCGTGTTAATGTCTGAAAGCAGTACGCGCATTGAACGCACAAGCCTTTTTAATATAATTCTCACATCCTGACCTTCGGGCTTGCCAGCAGTGTCAGCTGGAGTGGCAACCACTCTTGGTCTTGCCGTGGCGATGTCCTTGCATGGCAGAGCAGGCCATTCAGCATCACAGGCAGTTGATAACACAAACGCATCAGACTGAGTCACTGCGGTAACATGGGACACAGGCGTTTTGTTATTGTTTTTAGGCTCATGCTGTTGTGCCGGCTAAGCTGATACTTCCTGCGACTTTGGTGCAGCTGGACTAGTATTGTGTGGATCCGGACGACGACACCGGGAACGATGTTGGAGGCGACGAATACGCGCAGCCGCTTCTTGGGGGATCCAATTGTCCTTCACCATCTTTTTCAGGATGAGTCTTTCATTTTTCATCTTAGGGCAGTCCTTAGCTATGCCTTCATGGGCACCAAAGCAGTTGGCGCACTTTATAGTCTCTGTCGTGCAGGTACCATGCTGGTGCATCCCGCCGCATCAACGGCAGGATACCTCATTTTTGGAAACAGCACTCACATAACCTATCTTGTTGTACTTGTGGTACTGAACAGGCCTTAGAACATACAGGCGGACAGAAGGCCTCAAATAGCCCACCTTGACTTGGGATGGGAGAGCGTAAGTTTCAAAAATTAAGTTGACACACTTGGAGCGGCCGAAACGATGAATGTAAACTCTCCGGCCCGTAAATTTAATGAGCGTCCAGGGGTCCTTGTCATCTATCTACGGGTCAACGTCAGTGATAACTCCAGTGGTAGTTCGCTTCCAGTGAGCAATGTAGGAGCGAACCGCCATGCCACCGTAGACACTCGTTTCTTTCAGCTGGTGTACTGATGCCTAAGATTTAACATCTACTGTCAGGTCATTCTTCCATGCATTAATTATGAGTTCACAGAATTGTCCCGGAACCACCTGGTCCAAATACTGGGTGAGCCGCTGTCTGTTAATGGTGTACAGATTAGCCGTCTGCGTTGTAGCAACGAAGGCCACTGAGAATACTCCTGACTTGTCAACAGCTCTCGTAGACAACTCACCCGCTGTTGATGCCCGCACAACTTCCTTTTCAGGCGGCGTGACTCAACAAGCGCGAAGGTGCTGTTGTCAGATTCCATCTCTGTCACCGCGGATTCATGAGAAGAATATGGAAGCTCCACATCAGCGACGTTCGTGGCACTGGAGTCGCCAGCTGGCGGAGCCCCAGTCTTTTCGACGGCGACGATGGGAAAACGCAGGGGATTTTGCGCCCGCCATCCCGAAGAATGACGAGGACACGGCTCGCGCACGAAAGCAAACAACTGCAGTAAAAAGGAAGAGCTGCAAACAAGGGACGTTCGCTTGCTGGGCATGCCGTATCGGCAGATCATCACATATGCTGGGATCCGTCATTACCATGGAGAGAACCGTCCTTTCACGGCAATACTTGTAGTCACTGGTAATACTGTCCACAAAGAAAACACTTAATGGCAACGAAGGTAATCTCCCGCGAACGAAAATGCCTTGGGCGATTAAAACGTATTTAAACGACACTTCTCGGGCTTTCAGTGTAGTTCGCAATTAACAAGGCTTCTGTATGGAAGCGGAAACGCCGCTATCTATCGAGCCAAACCTCCAGACGGCGTTAACATTTCATGGTGCAAAATTGTCGGCAAGTTTTATGAAACAAGCAGTTGAGATACTTATCTGCTGTGTTCAAGAATTGTAAGTGATAGGGTTTTGTAGTGCGCTAGCAATCAACCCCCTATCTACGGCAAAAGCCATTTGTCCATCTGGTACTTCAAGCAGTTAGCTCACCTGCCACGGTGGGCACGTTGCCCGGTTATTGCCAACCTCCCCAGTTCATGACTTAGCTAGTAGTCAAGGGTATGACGGAATCCCATCTGGTCGCGATGGTACATGATATTAGTAAGTCGCACCGACCAAAAAATTTGATGGAATGACGTTTCGGCTCCCACAGGGAGCCTTCTTCACAATGAGGCAAAGCTTTGTGGTGGTGCCTTTTATATACGGGTTGTATACGATCCCAGGCACCTCGCGTAGATAGGTGGAAAATTCTCGCAATTGCGATTGATAGTATTCGCTTTGGTTTCAATAATCAAGACTCGAGATAGATACGTGATTTCCTGTTTTTCTTTTTGGCGACCACACGTGGCTCTGACCAGTTGATATTATGGCTGGCAGATATTGAATGCTCGGCAAGTGCATTTTGTTCTGCGCGTCGGTTTCTCACATCATTCATATGTTCACGTAATCTGCGTTCCTAACCTTCTATTTCGCCGATGTAAACTGATGAGCAGTCGGCACATGGAACCTTACACACAACGCCTGGGAATCTTTCATAAGCCCGTCCTTGACATTGACAAGTTGGCTCCTCAGTTTTTGAGATGGTACATGAGCAGTGTGCACACCACAGGAACGTAAGATACGCGCACGTGCCCCACTGATGCCTGGGACGTATGGGAGAGCCGTTCGCTTTTCCGTGCCTTCGGTTGGCTCCATCCTAGGGCGGTCAAGTTTTCGCTGCACGGAGTCGATGACGCGCACCGGGTAACCATCGGTCGTCAAATCACGTCGTATGTGTTTCGATTCAGCCACTTGGTCTTCCCGACTGGAATATACTTTCATTCGTCAGAGAGACACCAGAACGTTTTTGACAATCTGGGTGACTTGACCTGTAACTGAGGTAACGACCGGTATTTGTGACTTTCCGGTACACGCTGAAATTTCATCTTGAGGACTCTCTTGTGGCAAGCACAAAAATGGGAGACGGCTGTCGATTTCTTCTTCCACGGTGAAATGTATGGCTGCGTCCGGAGACCTGTCTCTTCGGCGTCGCTTTAGCCTTTCTAGTTTGTTTTCATAAGCATGCTCAGCTTTTCTTGAGCGGAGGCCAGCTCGGAAGTTTGCGTGGTGTTCAATGCGGGGGAAATCCTTGGGACCGTTGAATTCCAGTCGTCATCGTGCGTAGAACGAATTGGTTTTTCGGGGAAAGGAAATAGCGTAGTATCTGTCTCATATATCGGCGGACACTTGAACCGCACCGTAAGAGAAGGGATAAAGAAGGGAGTGAAAGAAGAAAGGAAGAAAGAGGTGCTGTAGTGGAGGGCTCCGGAATAATTTCGACCACCTGAGGATCTTTAACGTGTACTGACATCGCGAAGCACATGGCTGCCTTAGCGTTTTGCCTCCATAAAAACGCAGCCGCCGCGGTCGGGTTCGAACCTGGGAACTCCGGATAAGTAGCCGAGCGCCCTAACCACTGAGCCACCGCGGCGGGTATTGTAGAACGAATAATTTTCCACTTTGCTGATTGTGTCCTTACACTCAAGAATTCTGGCCTACAGAAGCTGTCGCTCCGCCTTGAGACTACACGTAGTCCAAACGTTGTGGAAACAGGTCGATGCAGCGTCACTGAATGAGCAATTAAGCTTAGAGCTTTGCAGGCGAGGTTGAACTCGAGGTGCAGCTTGAATGCAAGCAATCCGTGTTGTCAACGGAACGAAGCGTCGTGTCTCAGGGATGGTGGGTTGATCATAAGTCTAGCGAAAATGCTTGTAGTCAAGGGTCTGAGGGAATCCGGTCTGGTCGGGATGGTACATGACCATTTGGACCAGACTGGATTCATAAGATTCATAAGCCTGATGTCTCGTTGCGCCCTATTGTAACTTCATCCCTTCGCCTCTTCAGAATTTATCAAAATTTTTGCACCGCGTTCTCTCTCTTCTAGTAGGCAATAGACCTGCAAACATACGCAACAACCAGGACTTCACAGAAAAACTTCAACACCTGCAAGTGGAAACCGGTGAAATAATGGTTTCTTTCGACGTGAGATCCCGTTTCGCAAGTGTTCCAGTTCGCCTTGCAGTGAAATTCTGCACCGCTGCCCTTGAAGCCGACCCAACGTTACCTGAAAGAACCCTTATCGACGTTCCAGACCTGACTCGACCTTCTCCGTTTCTGCCTGACAAATACCTATTTCACCTTTGAGAACATCCCTTACAAGCACGGTGCTGCGATGGGAGCTTCCATCTCCGTCGCGGTCACAAATCTGACCATGGAAGAAATCGAAGGCCACGCGCTTGCGGCGTTCACGCCGGCCTCCAAAGTTTTCCTAAGGTACGTTGACTGAGTCTGCGTGCTGAAGAAAGAAGCATTGAAAGATTTTATTGTACAACTGAACAGCACACAGCCAGCCATACAGTTTCCTGTGTAAGAAGAAATCGATGGCCATCTCCCATTTTTGGGCTTGTCGCAAGAGAGTCCTCAAGATTAAATTTCGGCGTTTACCGTAAAACCAAACATACCGGTCGTTACCTCAGTTACAGGTCAAATCACCCAGATTATCAAAAACGTTCGGGTGTCTCTCCGACGAATGAAATATGTTCCAGGCGGGAAGACCAAGTGGCTGAATCGAAGCACACACAACATGATTTGACGACCTGCGGCTACCCGGTGCACGTCATCGACTCCATGCAGCGAAAACTTGACCGCCCTAGGATGCAGCCAACCGAAAGCACGGAAAAGCGAACGGCACTTCCATACGTCCCAGGCATCAGTGATGCACTTGCGCGTATCTTACGTTCATATGGTCTGCACACGGCTCATGTACCATCTCAAAAACTGAGGAGCCAACTTGTCACTGTCAAGGGCGGGCTTAAGAAAGATTCCCTGGCATTGTGTATATGGTTTCATGTGCCAACTGCAAATCAGTATACATCGGCGAAACAGAAGGTTAGGAACGCATATTACGTGAACATATGAATGATGGAAGAACCGGCGCGCAGAACAAAATGCGCTTGCCGAGCATTCAATATCTGCCAGCCACAATATCAACTGGGCAGAGGCACGCGTGGTCGCCAAAGAGGAAGACAGGAAATCACGTCTCTATATTGAGTCGCTGATTATTCAAACGACAGCGCATACTATCAATCGCAATTGCGAGAGTTTGCCACCTATCTACGCGAGATGCCTGGTATCACATACACCGCGTATATAAAAGGCACCATAAAGCGGGCCATAAAGGTCAACGCCAACACGATCGAAGGGACGTGCCGGGCAAGGGAGTGGTTGCAATGGGCCGGTCACACGAGGAGCCGAGGTCTTCCGCCGCTGACAGGCGATGCACGATCGGACATATTTCCGAACATAGGCGTACATGCCGCACCAATAGTAGCGATGAGAAAGTCTTTTGAATGTTTCCGGAACACCAGTGTGCGCACACTGAGGGTCGGTGTGGTAAGAGACACAAATTAGAGATCGTAAATGGCGGGGAAATGCGAGAAGCCACAGCCGGCCATCAGGCATGTAGTTGCGGCGGTATAGAATGCCGTCCCGGAGGGCAAAGTGCGGAGCTTGACGCCGTAATGTTCTTGAAGGCGCAACGTTTTGTGACGAAGACACGGCGTCTGTTAGGGAAGCAAGCCACGGGTCTTTCGGCTGCTCCGCAGGCCTATCAGCAATGGTAAGAAACGAAAGCACGGGATCTGTCGCCGAGGAGCAGGCAGCGTCGCTGGGATTGGGAGACCGAGGCAAAGCATCGGCGTCCATGTGCTTACGGCCGGAACGGTAGATAACGCGAATGTCAAACTCTTGAAGGCGAAGAGCCCATCGAGCGAGGTGACCGGATGGATCTTTAATAGACGATAACCAGCAGAGCGCATGGTGGTCCGTGACGACGTCAACCAGCGACCTTACAGATAGGGCCAGAATTTTGTTAGCGCCCATACAATAGCTAAACATTCCTTCTCCGTGACAGAATAGTTGGATTCAACTTTGGTGAGCACGCGACCCGCATACGCAACTGCGTATTCTTCAAACCCAACTTTTCGCTGAGCCAATACAGCTCCGAGGCCAACGCCACTCGCCTCCGTTATGGATGGACCTCGGTAGGTGCTGTTGAGTCATAGTGTCGGAGTATTGGTGGCGAAGTAAGAAGATGGCGCATGATAGTGAACGCTTCCTCGTACTCGGCCGACCAGCCAGACATGTCATTGTTTCCGCCAAGTAGCTTCGTCAGTGGCGCAATGATCGACGCGAAATTGCGTACGAAGCGCCGGAAATAGGAACACAAACCTATGAAGCTTCGAAGTTGCTTGAGCGAAAGCTCAGGAAATTGCGCCACAGCACGGAGCTTGGCCGGGTCAGGAAGAATGTCTGCCTTCGAGACGATGTGCCCCAAGATGATCAACTTCCAAGCAGCGAAGTGGCATTTCTTGAGATTCAGCTGCAGGCCAGCCTCAGTCAGGCAAGTCAAAACCTGTCGTAAGCGTGCGAGGTGCGTGGTTAAATTGGCGGAAAAGGCAGCAATGTCGTCCAAGTAGCAGAGGCATATCTGCCACTTGAACTTCCGCAAGATGATATCCATCATCCTTTCGAATGTGGCGGGTGCATTGCACAGACCGAACGGCATCACACTGAATTCGTAGAGGCCGTCGGGTGTAACAAATGCTGTCTTTTCTCTGTCAGGTGTAGCCATCGGTACTTGCCAGTAGCAGGAACGTAGGCCAAGGGAAGAAAAGTACTCAGCGCCTTGGAGGCAATCAAGAGCGTCGTCGATGCAGTGAAGAGGGTAATTGTCCTTGTGGGTAATTTTGTTGAGGCGGCGGTAGTCGACACAAAATCTGATTGAGCCATTTCTCTTCTTTACAAGTACCACCGGCGAAGACCAAGGGCTGTGAGACGGACCGATGACACCACTATGTAGCATGTTCTGAACTTGCTCACTAATCACGCTGCACTCTGCAGCCGACACACGATATGGCCGATGTCGAAAAGGCGGGTGAGAACCAGTCTCTATGCGATGAGCGACGGTGGAAGTGCGGCCTAGAGGAGTGTCAGCGACGCCGATAGCGGAGCGAAATGTGTGCAGAAGGGCTGAGAGCAGAGTCCGGTGGGCGGAAGGAAGAGCGTCGTCGATGGCGGCTCGGAAAGCGGCGTCGGGCAATGGATCAGGTGCTGAATAGGAATGAAGAGCGTTGATGGAGCAACGGCGGGAGGTAACGGAGGCATCCAGGTGAGAGAGAATGTGGGTAGGTTAAATTGAACCAGCAGATTCGCCACGTAGCAGAGCAAGCGGGCAAGAAGATGGATTGTTGATAAGCATCTTCGTGAGACCTCCGTGAACATTGAAACAGCAGACGGCAGCGGCAGGTTTTTGCGGTGTACAAAGGAAGAAGACGGCGTAAATAAAACGGTGACGGCCGGCGTGGCAGGGCACGAGAGGGATACAAGCGCTTAACCCTCCGGAGCGATATGGACGTCTTCAGTGACGGTGAGCTTCTGCGGACACACGAAATGGAGGTCGTCGGCCAGTTCGTCGCACAATGCAGAAAATTCTACCTCAGCCGAGCGCAATCGATCATGGCGTTATTTTTTGAAAGTCCCACCCGAGAATCACGTCGTGGGAACAAGACGGCAAGACCAAGAATTCGACATTGTACAAAATGTCAGCGATGACAACCCACGCTATGCATGTGGCCAAAGGTGCGATCCGCTCTTCGGTTGCAGTGCGGAGCGACAATTCAGAAAATGGCGTCGTCACTTTCCGTAGGCGATGGCACAGTCTCTCATCGATCACTGACACAGCAGCACCCGTGTCGACAAGCGCGGACACAGACAGACCGTCGACAGGCGCCACTAGAATGTTCGTGGGAGAAGGATGAAGCCTTGAACTATTCGAAGAGCACAGAGGTCTTGCCTCTGGAACTGCGGAACTTTGTTTCTCTCCTCAGCGGACGTTGTGCGACGGCGCATAGGCGACAGTGAACGGCGACGTGGGGACGGGGATCGACGGATCGTATACGGACGCTGGTCGCCGGCGTACGCTTCCGGAGGTGAAGCAGCCCGAAGCAGCTGGGGTGAGCCGGCAGAAGGCGCAAACGCTGGAGCGTCGACCATGCGGCGAATGACAGTGGCGTGCCACGTGGCCGGGGAAACCGCACGAAAAGCATATAGGACGATTTTCTGATGTGCGCCAAAGGTTGTGACGTGGCTAAGAGGGAGGATGAAGCGGGCCGCTGGTGGGACCGGTACCGGACGCAGGACAGGCGGACTGGGTGAAAACGCCACAGGCCGAGCCCGCGCAGCCACGGCGGCATAGGTCAAGGGCGCCGCCACAGGAGTGGAGGGGCTATAATGTGCCGCGGCTTCAGCGTACGAAAAATGAGGGACGGAAGGAACTTCAGATAGGGTAGGAAGAGCCTCGGCGACTTATTCTCGGATGACGCGCTGAAGCGAAGGCACAAGAGGAAAGGGAGCGTCAGGACTCGAGTGGACGAGGGAGAGCTGACGAGCAACTTCTTCGCGAACAAACTGCTTTATTTGGGGTAACAGTGACGAGTGGTCGGAATCAGACGTCAAAGCTCCCAAAGGCTCCGGGTGCGAGTGTGGAGAGCGAGTGAGAAGACGGCGCTTGCGTAGTTCGTCGTAGCTCTGGTACTGGGCAAGGACGTCGACGATGGTTGCTGAATTTTTGACCAGAAGCATCTGAATCATGTCGTCATCGATGCCCTTCAGGGTGCGATCGATCTTGGCACGCTCCGGCATCGAAGAGTCCACACGCCTACACAGGTCCACCACATCCTCAATGTAGCTGGTGAAATTTTCACCAGGCAGCTGAGCCCGAGCCCGCAGGCGTTGCTCGGCGCGCAACTTGCGCACCGCAGGCCGGCCGAAGACGTCGGCGAAATTCTGCTTGAAGGCGGACCACGATGTCATGTCAGTCTCGTGGTTGCGGTACCACAGATTCGCAACGTCCGTAAGATAGAAGATGACGTTGTTCAGTTTGACGGCATCGCCCCATTTGTTATGGGTGCTTACCCGCTCGTACGGGGTTAACCAGCTCTCGACGTCATTGTCCCTGGTTCCATTGAATACAGCAGAATCGCGCTGGCGCAAAGCTCCAGCGCAGACGACGGTCGGTGGCAATACGGCAGGACTGGGGATGAAATCTTTGGGCATGGTGATGACCGGAAGCGTACGTCTTCGAAGCTGCAGGGTGTCAGCAAATCCGCACCTCCACCAAGTGAAAGGGGGTTTGTACACATAGGTCTGGGGAAAGAGTTCACGGCGGGCGACACAAAACGGCGAGCAGGACAGTGAACAGCGCCGACGGCCAGTCCAAAAACCAAGCGATCTCGTGCAGCGCGGCGAAACTTCGTCTTTCACCGGCGCCTCGTCTTCATCGGCGCTTGGTCAATGATCTGTCTATGCGGCATCAGGAGCGGCCGTCACGGTTCGCTAGAAAAGCCTTTTCGTCTCTGCCTGTTGCAGTTATCAGCCCTTCTTAGCGCCTTCGCTGCCTCGACACCTTATCAGGGATCCAGCGGCGAATTCTGCCATGCGTTGGACGATCCGGCACCTGCTGAAACTCACTTGTGCTCCATCGCCCCTTGGGATGCCATTCCGATGGAAGTCCCCGTGGCTCTCACTGAATCGTCCACCCCACCATCACCGACGGCAGTGGCGCTGCCCTACTTAAAAGCTTGGGACTATCCTCACGATTTCAGTGGGCGTGGGAGAAACGCTGCGATGCAGTCAACAAAGCTTTATAGTCCATGCCTGTTGCAGTTACCAGCCTTTCTTAGCGCGTGCGCTGCCTCGACACCTTATCAGGGATCCAGCGGCGAATTCTGCCATGTGTTGCGCGAGCCGGCACGTGCTGTAACTGACTTGTGCTCTATCGCCCCTTGGGATGCCGTTCCGATGCAAGTCCCCGTGGCTCTCTACGAATCGTCTACCCCATCAACATCGAAGGCAGCGGCTCCGCCCTTCTTAAAAGCCTGGAACCATCCTCACGATTTCAGCGGGCATGGGAGCAACGCTGCGATGCCGTCAACAAAGCTTTTTGGTCTCTGCCTGTTGCAGGTTAGTCCTGTCTTCTCTAAACGTTCGAACGATTCTTCTTATTGAGCTACCATGCTCACAAATCCTTATTCAGTGGGCACGCGAGTGTTTTGCTGTGTCAAACTTTTGTTATCACGAGACGTAGAATTGAATCCTGGTCCTAATACTCGTACGGCTGCACAAAATGATGTACCGGCAGTAACTGATATCAACGCTACTTCTGAAATGCTCCGCTACCTCAAATAACAGGCTTCTAGTCTCGAAAATGGCCAGGCGCGCATCCTTGATTCAATTCAAACTTTGTCAACCAATCAGAAGAAATTAAAAACTAAAAGTACTACATTTCCAGCAGAGTAGATTCTGTAGAAAATAAGCTTGAGGTGCTAGCATCATGTCAAGTGAACATTGCCTCGGTGAAAAAAACCACCGAAAGTATCATGAAGGACACTGAGATGCTCAAGACACGACTCAGTGATTTAGACCGTAGATCCCACAGGGGTAATCTGTTATTTTACAGTATCCTAGAAGAACCTGATGGGTCATGGGCGCAGTCCTAAGAAAAAATAGAAACAACGTAATACAGAATGAAATGTCAATAAATATACAGGACGCAGACCATGTGCGTGCTCACAGGATAGGTGCAAGCGTTTCAGGAAAGTCGATGCCTATAATAGTCAAGCTTTTCAGTTATAAAACAAAAGAAAATGTTTTCAAAGTGAGGTCAAAATTGAATGAATCAGATATCTCGGTTACTGCAGATTTCTGTCCATCTACCAGGCACGGGTGTAAAGAGAGCTTATCGTCTTTGCTAAAGAATCAGCTCCCGAAGGAAAGTTTAGCCTCCGATGTAACAAACTTGTTGAAACAAAATGTAGAAATGGGCTTGGGCAGGGCATGTAATGCGAAGGCAAGATAACCGCTGGTCTTTAAGGGTAACGGAGTGGGTTCCAAGAGAAAGTAAGCGTAGCAGGGGGCGGCGGAAGGTTAGACGGGCGGATGAGATTAAGAAGTTTGCAGGCAAAGGATGGATGCAGCTGGCAAAGGATAGGGTTAATTGGAGAGACATGGGAGAGGCCTTTGCCCTGCAGTGGGTGTAGTAAGGCTGATGATGATGATGATGATGATGATGATGATGTAACAAACTTATTCTGAACAACAATAAGTGCTACGTGTACTGCTCAAGCAGTGATAGTGTTCGAGAAATAGAGCACGGGTTGTCACCAACAGTTCCCAATCTGAATAGCTGACCGACCGTCCGCATGAACGTCAAATGATATCTCGATTCTTTTTACTAACATACGGAGTGTCATCCATAACCGCGTTTCTTTGTCTTGTGCATCCAACACTACATCATCTGACATAATCGTGCTGGCGGAAACTTGGCTGCACAGTTCTGCACGCGACAACGAGCTTTTTTCATCGCAGAAAAACTACATATGTCGCTGTGACTGCGCTTCAGGCCGTGGTGTTGACGTACTAATAGCAGTCTCTGAATGCATAGAAGGTTTTCATGTGAAGGTTGCCACTTCCTTAGAATTTGTCTGCGTGCATATAACAATCAATCATCAAAAGTTTATAATCTGCGCCTGCTACCGCGCACCCTCGGGACCGATCGGATTTTGTCAAGATCTTCATGATATTTTATGTTATTTATACCAGGTTTTCTAATGTACCAGTTTTTCTGTTCGGTGATTTAATCTTCCCTGATATTGACTGGTCCTGTTCTACTATTGAAAGTAATTGGTCATCTGAGCGGTCAAATTTTGCAATGCTTTGCTCGAATTTTTCGTTGGTCCAAGTAATTATAGAATCAAGGGTGACAGGTTCTAGCTCCAGCATATTGGATCTTTTACTTACCACTGTTCCCAATCTAGTTTCTAGTATTAAGTATATGCCTAGAATAAGGGACCATAAGTTGTTGCACATTACATTGAACCTCCCAGTAGCGACATCGTGAAACAAAAAGAAGACAGTTTACAACTATTCTAAGGCACATTTTTTCGGAATTAACCATGCTCTCGAGGTTTTTCTTGGCCATTTTATTGACAACTTTTAAGAGCGATCGGTTAATGAGAACAGGATGATATTAAAAAATAAGTTTCTAGACCTAATAAACCTACACATTTCTCGTAAAACAATAGTTACTAATCGGCATGCCCTGTGGTACAACCAGACGCTGAAACGTCTCGCGAATAGAAAGAGAAGGTTTTTCTTGAAAACAAAATATTTCAAAAGAGAGGAGTTGTGGTCAGCTCTTAAAATAGCTGTCTGTACTTATAAAAAAGCACTGAAGGTGGCGAAACAAAATTTTCTAACGTACCACTGCCATCAATTCTATCAAACAATCCCAAAAAATTATGGAGCATTATCAAGCAACCACAAAACTCGGCAATATCACTCCTCGACTCACAGTCCAAAATTGTGACTACCAATGCTTGTGCGAACATTCTAAATGAGACCTTCGCCGAAGCCTTGTCTTGTGACACTAATTCCTTTCTCTACTACGGCGCTTCTAAATTTCTGATGGATGCAATAATATTTGACTATGGTGGTTTGTTGAACATAATATATCGCTTAAATTTGTACTTTTCTTGTGGCCCAGACAATATTAGTAGCAAAATGTTAAAAAGCACAATGACTTATTCCGGAATCGCATTATCGAAGATATTTGAACAGTCGCTTCTGCTTGGGATGTTGCCTGACAACTGGAAGATTGGCGGCGTTGTTCCGCTTCATAAATCCGGTGACAAACACGTGGCAACTAACTATCGACCAATATCTTTAAATTCTATTTCATGCAAAATCATGGAACACGTCAGTTGTTCTTGTCCTCATACTATGGCGCATGCCCACATAGGGGGATTGGCCAAGAATTGGGGGGCACAGAGAGTTTTTGAGGTTAATAATTCCTGGATTAAATTAAAATGAATTGTGAGGACGGAAGAAGTAAACAAAAAGGAAAAACGAAATAAAACGGGAAATGCAGAACGCACGCAGGAGATCGATAATGATGTTTATAGCCGAGTAGCTAAATGATAATGATAATTGTAAGAATAAAAATAATAATGAAAAAAATTAAACAAAAATTAACAAGATAGTCGTCTTGATTCATTAAAAATTTTGCATGGCAGTAAAAACAGACTTGTGTCTGTACCCAAGTCTGGTGGCTCCAAACGACAATAAGACTGGGCTGCTCAAACGAAGGCCAAGCTGTTGTAGAGGTTTCTCTAAAAACCGTCTTCGCATCATGGTATACTGGCGACAAAACAAAACAAAATGGTCTATGGTTTCGTGCTCACCACAAAATACGCAAACGGGATTATGCGCCAATCCAGATCTGTGCACATAAAAATTTAAGGGTCGGATCCGGCAGCGGAGCCTTGATAGAGATACCTCAACCTGCCGTGAATGGCATGAATGCCTGCTCCACGAATACCTCAGGTGCAGGTAATCATCAGATCTTAAAAGAGATCCAGTTGTTATTCTTAACAAATTCTGTCTCCGAAACCTCGCTGCTGTAAGGTAGGCTGTAGCCGGAACGATAGGTAGCACGGGACCATTGAGGGACGCCTTTGCCAGGCAGTCCAGAACTTCATTGGCTGTCACACCGCATTGACCTGGCACCCATATCATGTGAGCAAGGCTCAAATGCGGAGGGAGTAATGAATGGAAGGTGTTTAGGATTGGCGAATCTACATCCGAAGCAAGGGGCGAACACAAACAAAGAGTGCCTGTAATGACAGCTATTGAAGAGAAAACTGGCTCTAGTTTGCGAACAGCAAGCAACCCCGCCAGAAACTCCGCTTGGAAAATTGGGGTGTAGTCAGGAAGCCGCGCAGAAAAAGACCAAAATAGTTGAGAGTTCGACGGAAACCCGTCTGGCGAGGGAAATTCAGCATATCCTTTTAAATGAACACTCGCCAAAGTCATAAAGGAAAAAAAACCGTAAGAGAATTGACGTTTCGGCACAACTACGGGTGCCTTGTTCACAATGGGATGAAAAACGAGACGGGCTGCTGCTTATGTAGGGAAAACGTTGCGTATCGTGCGGATGTATATCTCGGGTAGATTGCCCTGTGTCCTGTTGATGTTAATCGCCTGGATGTCATTTGTGTGCGAAGGGATTCTTTGAGCAGACGAGTAGATAATGATTTTTATTTTTCAAGTATGCGCGCGGAATCCCAGTCAGTCAAGTGGCCCGTGTTTTGCTGGTGTTCGGCGATAGCGTTAGAAGTCACTTTTTGTTTTCGACGTCACGCTGGTGTTCTTTGAATCGTCTCCTGAAGTTCCCTGTTTCGCCTATATAGACTGCACCGCATTCTTTGCAAGGAATTTTGTAAACTACCCCAGGGTAGCTGGTCTTTTCAAGCGGGTCCTTAACTCGTACCAAATGGTTTCTGAGCTTGCTGGATGGGACATGGGCAACTTGTATATCGTAGTCAGCCAGTATCCGGCATAACGTCTCGCTGACACCAGGGGCATATGGGATGGCTGCACGTGTTTTCTTTTTGGCTGCTCTTGCTTCGGCTTGAGGGGCCGCAGCGTGTCGTTCTTGTGATTGCAGCACTTGACGTGGGTATCCGTTCTTTGAAAGTTCCTTTCTTATGCGGCGGACTTCACGAGTTCTTTTGCATGGACTTGAACAAAGCTTGAAGGCACGATTCGAAAACGCAGCGGCAACTGAGCGTTTCTGCCCTATTGGGAGCGCAGAATGAAAATTCAGGTACTTCCCTGTGTGGGTAGGCTCCCTGTATACGCTCGTCATGATGCCGTTTGCTGTTTGCTCGATGAGGACGTCGAGGAAAGGGAGGCGCCCATTGCTCTCTTCTTCCATCGTGAACATAACGCTCCCTTGAAATGAGTTCTGGTGCCGTAGAAATTTTTCCGCATCCTGTCGTCGGATGATGCAGAAACAGTCGTCGACGTACCGCAGGAAAAACCTAGGTGGCGGGTCGAACGACGCAAGCGCACGACTCTCTATCGTTTCTAGGGCCAGGTTGGAGCAGACGACGGAAATGGAGGCTCCCATTGCTGTCCCGAAGATCTGCTTGTACATCGTCTTGTTGAACACAAAGTATGTGTTTGATAAGCAGAATTTTAGGAGCCGGCACAAGTCGTCTGTCTCTACGGGCGTACGTTCTGGCAGAGACAAGTCGTTCTTCAGGGCATTCCTGCAACACTCGACTGCGAAGTCCACCGGCACACAAGGAAACATGGACCTCACGTCGAATGACCACCATAATGTGATCATCGCCAAAAGTCGCAGTCTTCAGTTTGTCAATGAAATGTGCCGAGTCTTTGACGTGCGTAGGCGTGTTTCCTGCCAAAGGCGCCAGTACCTGGTGGAGGTATCCGACAACTTCTTCAGTGGTGACCGTGTGAAGTCAACAATCGGGCGAAGTGGTACCTCCTCCTTGTGTATCTTGGGCACCCCGTATATAGCTGGCGCCGAGCCGTTGTGACAAAGTAGGCGATTGTAAAGATAGCCTTTGTCGGGGGCGGGGGGGGGGACGAACTTGAAAACATCAGTAAGAAGTTTTTGCAGCTCGGACTTGATTTTCTTTGTAGGGTCTCGCGCCAGCTTGGCGTACGTCATTGTGTCCTCCAGAAGGGCGTCCATTTTTCGCACATAGTCGGTGCGCTCTAAAACGTCAGTGGCGTTACCCTGGTCAGCAGGCAAGATGACGATGTTTTTGTTCTTCAGCAGCCTGGTCAATGCTCTTTTCTCTGCGGGTGTGATAGTGCGAGTCTTGCTTTTAGCAAGCTTAGAAAGCGCTCCAATGGCCCTTGAGCGTGCTTCGCTTTGTAAGCTGGGGGCGACCTTGCGTATAGCCTCTTCAACAGCGCAGGTCATGTTAACAGCATTTGGAGGAGCGCCAGTATTGAAGTTGAGGCCTCGGAGAAGTAGGCTGCGTTCATGCGGATCAAGCGTGTGCGAAGACAGGTTGCGTATGCTCGCTGTCACCCCGGCCTCAGGCGGACTGGCCAACAGCTGCTTGAACTAGGCATTTTGTGCCATATGTTTCAATTCTTGATTCTTGGCGCCCTCGCTGTTGGCATGCAAAAGAACATCAAAGAAGTCCGCGGGAATGAGCTTTTCCAGGAACTGTTGGGCACAATAAATGTCATTCCCCCGGCGTTTGATTGTGCATTTTGTCTCGAGGATCCTTGCCTGCAGTAGTCGCTTTTCAGCTTGAGCAATGGTTTGTCTTCCAGTTGGCGTACGCACGAGGATCGGTAGCCGCAGAGACTTGGGGATAAATTCATGTGATTTGCAACAAAGATTGAGCGGCAGGTGGCTTTTGAACGAAGTCAGCCTTGTCTTGAGGTTGACGAATTGTCGAGTCTTGGTAACAGCAGGCGGCTCATGTTTCTCGCAAAGAGCAACATAGTTGAGGGTTCGACGGAAACCCGTCTGTCGAGGGAAATTCAGCATATCCTTTTAAAAGAACACTCGCCAAAGTCATAAAGGAAAAAAACCGTAAGAGAGTTGACGTTTCGGCATCACTACGGGTGCCTTGTTCACAATGGGATGAAAAACGAGACGGGCTGCTGCTTATGTAGGGAAAGCGTTGCGTATCGTGCGGATGTATATCTCGGGTAGATTGCCCTGTGTCCTGTTAATCGCTTGGCTTATCATTTTTATGCGAAGAGATTCCTTGAGCAGACACAAGAAGGAGGTACCACTTCGCCCGATTGTTAACTTCACACGGTCACCACTGAACAAGTTGTCGGGATACCTCCACCGGGTACTGGCGCCTTTGGCAGGAAACACGCCTACGCACGTCAAAGGCTCGGCACATTTCATTGACAAACTGAAGACTGCAACTTTTGGTGATTATCACATTATGGTGTCATTCGACGTGAGGTCCATGTTTACTTGTGAGCCGGTGGACTTCGCAGTCGAGTGTTGCACAAATGCCCTGAAGAACGACTTGTCTCTGCCAGAACGTACGCCCATAAACACAGACGACTTGTGCCGGCTCCTAAAATTCTGCTTGTCAAACACATACTTTGTGTTCAAAAAGACGATGTACAAGAAGATCTTCGGCACAGCAATGGGAGCCTCCATTTCCGTAGTCTGCTCCAAACTGGCCCTAGAAACGATAGAGAGTCGTGCGCTTGCGTCGTTCGACCTGCCACCTAGGTTTTTCCTGGGGTACGTCGACGACTGTTTCTGCATCATCCGACGACAGGATGCGGAAAAATTTCTACGGCACCTGAACTCATTTCAAGAGAGCGTTCAGTTCACGATGGAAGAAGAGAGCAATGGGCGCCTCCCTTTCCTCGACGTCCTCATCGAGCGAACAGCAAACGGAATCATGACGAGCGTATACAGGAAGCCTACCCACACAGGGAAGTACCTGAATTTTCATCCTGCGCACCCAATAGGGCAGAAACGCTCGGTTGCCCCGGCGCTTTACAATCGTGCCTTCAAGCTTTGTTCAAGTCCATGCAAAAGAACTCGTGAAGTCCGCAGCATAAGAAAGGAACTTTCAAAGAACGGATACCCACGTCAAGTGCTGCAATCACAAGAACAACACGCTGCGGCCCCTCAAGCCGAAGCAAGAGCAGCCAAAAAGAAAACACGTGCAGCCATCCCATATGCCCCTGTTGTCAGCGAGACGTTATGCCGGATACTGGCTGACTACGATATACAAGTTGCCCATGTCCCATCCAGCAAGCTCAGAAACCATTTGGTACGAGTTAAGGACCCGCTTGAAAAGACCAGCTACCCTGGGGTAGTTTACAAAATTCCTTGCAAAGAATGCGGTGCAGTCTATATAGGCGAAACAGGGAACTTCAGGAGACGATTCAAAGAACACCAGCGTGACGTCGAAAACAAAAAGTGACTTCTAACGCTATCGCCGAACACCAGCAAAACACGGGCCACTTGACTGACTGGGATTCCGCGCGCATACTTGAAAAATAAAAATCATTATCTACTCGTCTACTCAAGGAATCCCTTCACACACAAATGACAAGCCAAGCGATTAACAGGACACAGGGTAATCTACCCGTGATATATATCCGCAGGATACGCAACGTTTTCCCTACATAAGCAGCAGCCCGTCTCGTTTTTCATCCCATTGTGAACAAGGCACCCGTAGTGGTGCCGAAACGTCAATTCTCTTACGGTTTTTTTCCCTTTATGACTTTGGCGAGTGTTCGTTTAAAAGGATATGCAGAAAAAGATCAATCTAGAAGCGGGCAATATATTCCCGCCCCTGCCTTTTCACCGCATCGGGAGGTGTCAGAAGCTATCGTTAATGTAATAGGTAGGCTTTGTAAATGGTCTTCTAATAATCCATTTAAAATGCGGGGTGGTAAATGTTTAGCGTTTTTCGGAAAAATGTCATCACAGACAATTTCTACAGAGTACCCACTGTTTTTTGTCGGAAGGATGTAATACAAAAGCACATTTAGAGGTTCAAGCAAATTTTGTACCATAACTACCGGTGGGGTATGAAATCTAGGCCTGTGGACTCCAAAAAAGGAAGTCGGCTGGCAACAAAAAAACATACAAGGAGCGGTGTATATCTTATTCATATATCCTTAGGTACGTCTGGACAGTTAGGAATTGAAATCTAGATGATAAAGGAGGAATACGGGCTTCAAGATGAAGCACATTATTGGCCACACATTTGGGGATGCCAGGGCACAACCAACGCACTTGCCGCTCCAAAATAACGAGCGGGCGAATTTTGTAAGCAGCCCTACCAGAAAACAGCAGAGATCCAAATTCTAAAGTTGGTCGGACATACAAAACATATATTAGCAAAACTTCATCTCCCCGCATTACAGACCGGGGATTACTTATTCTACGCAAAATGCCCACAGCACGAGCCCCTTTAGTTGCAACATGGTCAATGTGAGAGCGCCAGGTGAGGCTGCCATCATATATGACACCAAGATATTTTAATGACTCAACTTGAATATTTTGTCGCTGGTAAATGAGAGACAGATGAACATTATCTTTCAGTTGAAACACAAGTGCAGCGTACTTGTTTACATTTAAGGTGTGACGTAAGTCACAAACTTTCAAGCAAATTCAGGTACGATTGCAGACGCACATAGAGAGAGTGAATGTCAGCTGCAGCAGTGAAAAATGCAATGTCGTCCTTATAGACGTACGTGCGAATGTGTTGATTTCTGGTAATAGAGCTCATTAGAATAATAAAGAGCACAGGTGACAGGACTGCCTCTTATGGACACCTCTGGATTGTATATCTTCCAGAATTGACACCATTTAGTATTAAAAAGAACTGTCTGTTTTCAAGGGACGCAGATATTCACGCAAGTAATGCGGAATGTGCAGAGTATATAATCTTTGCAATTAAATTTAGTGTTCTACGCTGTCATAAGCTTTGGCTACATCTAATGTCACTAACGCAGCACGCATTTTTTGGTGCCGCGCAAGACGAATGCGACTCTCAAGATCGGTGTGAGCATTCCATATGGAACATTTTTGACGGAAACCAATTTGACGGAGACTAAGGATATTGTTACGGTCAACAAACTCTGAAACACGTAGGAGTAGGACCCTTCCAATAAACTTAACCACCATTGTTTTAGGTAAAGGGATCACTTTTGCGATTTTCCACTCAGGAGGAATCCATGCATGTTTGATCGAAAAATTAACCAGCTGCAATAAGGATGTAGGGGACTTCTCAAAGAGGATTCTTAACATTTTTGATGTTACCCTATCAGGGCCAGGAGCAGCAGTTGGTAACCTCAACACTATTGGGGAAAGCTCGTGAAAGGTAATAGGGTGGACATGCTGAAACTGGTCCACTGACGGCACAAACGCGGAGTGCAAAGGAATTACCGAGGCGAAACGCTGATAGAATCCTTTGGCAATTATCTCAACTGTTTTTATTGCTTCTTGCGGGGCTAAAACACATGAAGGTGAATTTTCTGAAATGATGAAAAATTTTCTGAAATATATGTATGAACACGTCATCTTCTCTCACTTAGCAAGCTTTCTAGAATCGACGTCATTCTTCTCTTCCTGTTAGCACGTTTTTAGGAAACACTTCTCATGCGAAACTCGTCTGCTAGGTGTGCGGATGATATAAAGAAGTTATATAGTTGTACTTCAAGATGATCTTAATGTTACTTTCGATTAGTGCTCGACATGGAATATGACACTCAACACGACAAAATATGAAGTAATGCGTTTTTCAGGCCGCAGAATTATGTGCCTTCCCTCTTACTGCCTTAATCATGATCCACTAACATCAGTAAGATCTTAGAAGTACTTCGGCGTTATTCTAACATCGAACCTGACCTGGACTGAACAGATTATTCCTATTATCACAAACGCTAACCGCATGCTAGGCTATATTAAACGCAACTTTTCTATCGCACCATCGTCTGTGAAACTAATTCTTTATAAAACACTAGTTCGCTCTAAACTCGAATACGCCTCATCAGTATGGGACCCACATGCCGACGAATTAACCAATATCCTTGAAGCAGTCCAAAATTGCTCCGCACGTTTATTGTTGGTGACAATGGTCGTCTATCAAACGTCACACTCATGACAAAAACTTTATCAATAGCACCCTTGTCGATGCGCAGAAAAACTTCCTGTTTGTGCCTTTTCATTTAAAATTTACCACACCAATCCAATTCTAAATAATGAACTGATCACGTCACCCACATATGTATCGTCGCGCATCGATAATCCGTGCAAAGTAGGCATCCCCCAGTTCCGCACTGCATCCTATCAATATTCATTCATTGCTAAAAGCGCAACAGAGTGGAATAGTCTGCCTGCCGTACTGGTGCTTAATAACATTATAGAAGTATTCAGGAAAAACTTATGCGTGCATTATAACGCATAGACATTTCTACCAACTCCTTTAGCTTCACAGTTTTCAGTTATATTGTCGTGCGTTTTATGTGATTTCATGTGTTCTACTCTCTTCGTTTTTAACGACAAACATTGACGAGTGTTGCCACTTATTAGCTATGTTTCCCATGAGATGTTAGTACTTTTTGTTGCCCCTCGTTACCGTGTGCTTTTCAGGCGAGAATAATCCCCAATTCACTCCTGTATTCCAATTTGCCGGTTCCTTCCTTCTTTTTTGTTGTTTTGTACTGTATCACTCTCCTCTATAATGCCATCTGGGCCAAGAGGGTAACTGAAATAAATAAATAAATAAATGCCTACACTTCATGGAGAATGACGAACCAGGGGTGAAATAGGTGCCCAAATTATAGAACGGTAGTTAAAATCTTCTAATAACATTAGAGAAGACTTTTTTATCCCGAGAAGGGAGAGTGGCGGCAGTGTAAAGAGGCGGAACAAATGAGAATGTAAGTGCTAAAGAGGATCAAGAGGGAAAGGCACAAAGAAGAACGAACACGTTGCGGTTTGAGGGAAAACGCCTTCGAGCGCAAGCAGATGCTTCGAACAGCTTTCGCTAACCTCCGACGCCGCGTGTTATTAGCAGCTGTGAGCGCGTTCCTACGCACTAGACCGCCCTGCCCCCAAGAAGCGGGTGCTGAGACAACCGCCACACCCCTCGCAAGAGGAGCTGACTCTTTCAAGGCACAGGACGAAAAGGAGATCCAGGCCCTCAAGGTGTCTCTCTCCAGTACACTCAAACCGCTTTCCGAGAGGAGTGCGGGCTGCTCCACCAGGAAATCAGCTCATCCTAAGACACCCTCTTCCAAGCCATAGCGAACTTACCCCCCGCATTCACGCCACCTCGGAGCGAGGGAACTGCCTTCCTGCCACTTCAACCCCACCCCCTCCCTCCCCAGGTCCCCACCCTCCCAATACCGGACCACCTGTAGCTTGACGGTATGACAGTGGAACTGCCGGAGAGGCAGCGCAAAGATGGCGACCTTTTTCTACAAATACATTCATTACAAACCCCTCCCGACATTATTGCCCTACAGAAGAGCAATGGCCAAATCAAACTCTCCGGCTACAAATCTTCTCAAGCGTCCGCATCACGGGACGTAGCCACGGCAGTGCTTGTGCACCGCAACCTCCCGGCGATCCGCACGCAATTTGACAGCATCGACATTTCCCACGACCTCATCACTGTTCCTCTCCGACGTAGAAGCTACTCCCGCCTCTAGGTACTCAATATCTACAGCTCCCTCCGGAAACGCTCACACCGATTCCACGCCCTCTTTGCTCTGGCGCAACGACAAGTGGTCCCCCTCGACCTCCTTATAGTGGGGGAATTCAATGCACCCACCGAGCCACCCACGGGGTACCCAAAAACGCAGCGACCAGTGGGCCAAAATTCAGATCCACCGCCCTTACTTCCTCACAAAACCCCACACATCACACCAGGGTCGGTAACAGCACCTCCCATGAGGCCACACCTGACCAGACACATGCCACCATGTCCAAGGCGAACAAAGGTGCAATAACGTCCACTCAATCGGCAGCGACCTGTATCCTGGCGACCACCCTCGGACCTCCAAAGCACCTCTCAGCCCACACAGCGCACACTCACTAAATGGGGTAGCTTGGATGATTAAATGGGATGGCACAGCACTGCTGAAATCCCACCAGACCTCCCCTCCCCTATCGTAGATAGCCCCTAGCCTACCTCTGGCAAGAACGCCAAAGCATTTTTTGTCGCTTGCATTCTCAAAACCACAACCTCACCATCAAGCTCAGACTGGCCTTCCTAGACCGCGAGATTGAAACCCACGCTTTGCAACTCACCAGAGAGCAATGGGGTCAGATATTCGGTCAGATGCATGGCAGTCTGGGCATGAAAAAGACATGGCACCTCCTCTGTCACGTCCAAGTACCTAAGTACAGGAAAGACAGAACAGCGCCACCGCCTCACATGCATTACAGAACGAATCCCCGGCTCAGATCTCCTCACCCACGTCCAAAACCTATGTTTACCCCGAAATCCACGCACCACCCTCCACACATACCAGACCGACCCTAATCCCACACTGGACAGGGAAAGCGCAGTGGCGGAACTCTGCGCAGCGATATTTCACCTACTTCTCGCTCGGCACCTGGTCTAGACTGGGTGTACAGTACGGCTCTCCGCTCGAAAACCTGGACGAGGACTCGCTTGACGCCTTGGACCACTACATGAACGACTGCTGGGCCTCTGGAACACTACCAGACGTATGGAAACAAGCAAAGGTGATCTTCATCCCTTAACTCGGCGAACCCTTTAGCCTTAAACAGCGCCGCCCTATCTCTCACCTCCTGCGTGGGGAAACTCATGGGGCATGTCATCCTCTGGAGGCTCACAGCCCCCGTTGAGAAGAGCGGGCTTGTCGGAGCTAAGCCGAGGGAGAACCAGCTCCGGCAGCGTTGAGGTTCAATCTGCTTATTTGCGCTGCTCGCGCTGCGGCGGCCTAGCCCAACTTCCTCGTTCTTGTCCGGTACCACGTGCCATGGCATGAGAACCGAACACGGCGCGAGGGGCGCTACAGGGCTCCCCCACATAGAGCGAAGCCGCAGGGTTCGCCCAGCGGATGTGCTTGGAGGAAACTGCGCACAATGGTGGCGCAGTCGAAGCAAGAGCGAGTGTAGGGCCGACTGAAACGGGCGGCCGCATTCGGTGGTGATTACAGACGGGCAGCCGAAACGAGAGACCCACACGGCCATGAAGGCCGAAGCGACGGTCTCGGCAGTAGTGTCAGCAATGGGCAACGCCTCGGGCCAGGTGGCTATACGATCGGCACAGGTGAGTAGATGAGAGGCCCCACGTGATATCGGGAGCGGTCCAACAATGTCTATGTGAACGTGGGAAAACCGTGCGTCAGGCGGCCGAAAAGAAGAGGCAGGCATGACGGTATGCCGGTGAACTTTGAAGCGCTGGCGATGTAGGCAGGTTCGTGCCCAGTCGCGGACGTTGGTATTGATGCTTGGCCAAAGGAAACGAGATGTGATCAGCTTCTGCGTAGCACGAATGCCAGGGTGGCTCAGGTGGTGCAGTTTTTCAAAAATAGTGCGACGGAAAGCCAAAGGTACGTATGGGCGCGAGACGCCAGTGGATGTCTCGCACGCAATGAACTGGGAGGAAGACGGCAGTGGACAGTCGGCTAATGACAGGGACGTGGATGAGGGGCGTCATGGATTAACGGAGGGGAGGAAGGAGAGAAGAATACCCCAGGGAGACGCAGGCGAACACCGTAGACTAGCTCAGCAGAAGAGCTGCCGAGGTCAGCCTTCTGTGCCGAGCGAATGCCTAAGAGGACTAGGAGAAGGTGGTCGGATCAGCGTTCTCTTGGGTGATAAGTGGTAAGGGCAGCCTTCAGTTGTCGAAGCAGACGTTCCACCATGTCATTGGCCGAAGGATGGCAGGCGGTCGTATGGATGGATTGGCTGCTTCCACCCACCATGATCGGATTCCTCTCCGGTCTCTCCACACATGATACCATGCTTCAGTTGAAGCACCACATCCTCACTGCGCCTACTTCCCTCGATACATATGCGATCGTCGGGTTGGACCTCACCAAGGCTTTCGACAACTTCGCCCACACAGCGATCTTGTAGGGCCTTCAATTAGTCCCGCCCGGCGAGCGAACCTACGGTTAGGTCCGCGACATTCTGTTTAACCGAACAGTTATCCTGCACGCGGAGGGCCTGGCTTTACCTATAATCACGATCGGTATCCGGGGCACCCCACAGGGTACCGTCCTGTCCCCCTTCTTTTCAATCTGGCCCTCCTAGATGCCTCCCAAATTCTCCTCTATCGCTAATCTCCAGCACAGCATCTACGCCGATGACATCACCCTGTGAGTCGGCGGTGGTAGTGATTCTATCATTGAGAATACCCTGCAATGCGGCTTTAACGCACTGGTGGAATCAGCCTAACATGAAAAACTCTCAGGTTTCGCTGCGAAAGAAATAAAACATTAAGAACATATTTTATGAGCCTTATTTGACCTCTGTGGTTACCGTTTTCGGTTTTTATTTCTTGTACAGTGTTGTTCTTGATAGATCTTTACTCATTCTGCTGTAAAATGCACATTATTTTGGTTGCTTCTCATCGTACGCGGTATTTTTGGTCTTTCGTCGTTGATATTGTGCTTTTCATTTTACACAAGTGCTGTGTCATTGCCATTATTTATTTTGTTTCTGAACCCCACACAAGCCTCTGGCTATGGGTTCAGTGTTTTGATCATTTGTAAGGCAAGATTATGATTAAATTAGAATGAAAAGAAATGAATGAAATGAAGTCCGAACTCCTCCTTATCTGTGACGCGGCTACCCAATTGCACCAGGCATAAACGTCGATGTTAAAGGGCCGGTAATCACGTGGTTCTCAAAGCTACGCGTGCCATATAATACAAGCGCCAAAACGCCACCTTCATTCAGCGAATATGCCAACACGAAGAGGTTTCCATTCGTCTCATCTACCGTATCACCTGCAGAAATGTATGGCTTTGAGAACACGAAACCATGCCGTTTGTACAAGCCTTCATCCTAAGTCTCTCGTTTGCTCCGTCTCATACCTCACCCTCTCTACAGCAGCATTACAGAAGATAGACATCCCCATACGCAAAACTTGCAAAGTAACCTTACGCTTGCCCCCCGCTACCCCCTTTGTCCGACTTCAGGCCCCGGGTTTCTACAACACGGCGGCAGAATTCATAGAAGCCCACTTCGTGTGCCAATGTGAGGGCCTCTCGCGCACGATGGCGGGCTGCGACATATTCAGCCATATTGGTGTCCTCATTACAAGTGCCTCTTATCCCCCAAAGCCTCCCTTCCCCTTCAATCCACAAATGTCTTGACATTCGGCCCCTTCCCAGTAACATGCACCGTGTCTTCCATTTCGGTCCATGGTAGAAAAGGGCGGAGAAAACTCCACAGCAATAAAGAGGAGGTGGCATATGTGGATGCCGCCGAGCATTGTCTCCGAAACGCCTTTGCGCTTGCAGTTACCGACCATGCCGTCCATACCGACCCCCGCACTTCATTAGTCCCATGACTCTGTTTCCGGTTACCGCCGAGGAGAGAGCCATTGCGTTAGCCACCATCTCCTCTAACCCAGCTCCCCAAAGTATTATCAACGACTCCAAATCCATAATCAGTAATTTATATAAAAGTCGAATCTGTCCCATCAGCCTCCGCCTTCTACAATCTTAACACCCACCCACCCCATCCAGCTCTTCTGGACCCGAGCACACTGATCTCGCTCAGGGAACGGGGAGGCCCACTCACGTTCCCTCACATTCCACTCGCATTACGATCCGGGCGGTACCCAGCCCCTATCCCCACCACAGAACGAGGTCAGCGAGGGATCGGTTGACCACTTATCAAGACATCACCTTAAATTTCCGACTTGACCGACGCCTTTACCATCCGGCCGACAGATCCGTATCCCCGCACGCATGAAATCTCCTAGCGCCAGCTTCAAACGCACGCCTTTCCAAATCTCGCAGTTCTCTCCCACATCTGTCCCACCTTTTGCTCTCCCATCTGCAGATTCTGCAGTGGGCACGCTATCTTTTTCAACATCATGTGGCCCTGCCCTAACATGTCCTTCCGCTAAATCACCACTGAGGAACGGTGGGACACCGCGTTGCGAATCTCGGAGCCGGGCCTTCAGGCTCTGCTAGGCTCGTCCAAAAGGCTGCGTGGATCGCCGAAGCGCATACGCTCTTGGCCATCCGGCGGACTTGACCTGCTGGGTGATGAGGGGCTCCGTCCTTTCCAGTAAGGTAAAAAAATGGCGGTGGTTTAGCCTCGGTAAACCTGGAGTGACGCGATAGCTAAAGCTGGCTTAGTAGAACATGGTCACATGACCAACCACGTGTCGAACCACGTGATCAGCCACGAGGCCGTGCCGCCCGCAGCTGCTCCACACCACGGGACCAACCGCGCGACAGCGTGACGGCGCAGCCGCAAGGTGGTGGCGCCGCCACAGGGTTGCGCACCGGCACAGGGTTGCGCCGCCACGCTCAAGGCTCGAAATGCTACCGTAATGTAGCTGTCGCTACAAAAAATTGAAATCACTGCGGCACCCGCATTTGAGGAATGCGTAAGCATGGACGCCTCCTCGACTCTCTTTGCTCCTTTGTGCCTAAATTGATCAAGCTCCATCATTGCCCATTTTGAGTATTCAAGACAGAAAAGACTTTATTTACACCGGCATGGATCTCCGGCCAGGGGCTCAGCCAGAGGAAGGGTCTCCCCAATGCCAGCCCTCCTACGCCGTGACCGCCGAGAAAGTCTTGGAGTAAGCCTCCTCCCCCAGGCGTAGGACAATCTTTTGTACCCCCGAATTTGGGCTGCGGATGTAGGACTCTCGGGCAATTTGATGAAGGGGATCAGTCTGCTTAGCTCCCGCAGGTTCGGGGCAGTGCCAGATTAGATGATTTTGACTCAGAGGTACGTTGCAGAGATTGGAAGTCTCTGGGTTGCCTGTAAGCTCATTATGCTGAGTAGCATTAGGGAACAAGCGATTGGCCTTAATTTTTCGCCAGGCCCTACATTCTGAGGGTGTTACTGACCTATCTAGTGGTGGATAGATCCTTCAGCCGAGTCAGGGAGTCTCAAAGAGCTCCTTGTAGCTGATGAGGGGGTCTTTGTCTCCGGGTAGCGGGGTCTCTACCGCCGCTCGGGTGTATACATCTTGAGCGAGGTGACGGGCAGCCTCATTGCCTGGTAGACCCTTATGAGCTGGAACCCAGATGACTGAAACCTTCCGGTTTAGCGAGTGATTCCTGAGTACACTGGCCGCCTGCTTAGAAATTAGGCCTTTGCCGAAGTTCTTATTAGCCGCCTTATTGTCTGAGAGAATAATTTTGCTTCTAACACCTTACACGCTAGCGCTATTGCAGCCTCCTCAGATATTAATGCGTTACGCGTATTAAGAAATCCAATAAACTTCTGGGAGTGAATCCCATCTACCACTGCTATGACCGCGGCCCCTTCTAGCCCACGGGTAGCATCGCACGAGACTGATTCGTCAGATGGGTCTTTCATTAGTTCATTTCGAATAAATTCTGCTCTATCTTCACTTCTTTCCTTGTCATGGATCGGGTGCATATTCTTAGGAATCGGTGAAATTCTGAAGTTTCCGTGTATCAAGCTCCAGGGGTTCAGCGACATAAGGTGGCTTTCCTGACGGAAGCCGTAGTTCTTGTAGCATTTTTAAACCCACAAGAGTGGAGCTGAGTCGCCAAATCTGCGCCCCCCTGTCCGCTTTGGCAATCTTTTCCCAGGTATTATGCATTCCCGTAGCTAGAAGCTTCTCTGTAGAGGAGTTGGGCGGGAGGATGCCTGAATTTTTTCTGAATGACATTCTGATCATAATCTCGAACTTCTCCGCTTCGCCAGGATTGAGATTGAGAAAGGGGTTGGCATAAGCCATCCTGCTAATTATGAGGGCACGAATCAGCCTTATTGGCTGTGCTGTCTGAGGCCTTTGTTCCTGAGAGAGATTCACCTGAATATCCCTGTTACCTGGTCGATATATGTCTGAACGTTTTTAAGGATGGCGGTGTTTTTCTTTTTCTGCCTTAGGAAATACCCCAGGATCCTAATGGCGATGACTCTGTGTACCTTAAATCCTCCCACGTATACCTACACTAGTTTGTAGAGGTGCGGTAGGCAGGATTCTCGGTTAGCTGTTTTTGCTGCACATTGTGAACAGTTCAGATATTTGAGGGCAGCAATATAGTCCTCTATCAAGGGCATAGTTCTCAACTATAGAGGCTGATTCCTGCAGCCTGCGCGAAATTTCCGCGCTGGAGCCTCCTTCGGTCCAAATTGTGATGTCGTCTGCATAGAGGCTATGTTTGATGCCTTCTAGCGTATTCAGCTGGGACTAGAGATCTTTCATTGCAAAACTGAAAAGTACCGGCGAGAGGACAGATCCCTGGGCCTCCCTCTGCCCCCGGTACTGATGGGCTCGGACCTGAGTCCCACAAAGCCAACTTCAGTTGTCCTGCAGGTGAGGAAATGTTTGACGTAGTTCAAGCACTTGCTTCCCCCTCCAGCCAAGTTGAGGCCTTCGAGAACCGCTCTGGGCTCAACATTATCAAAAACCTTAGTGAGATCAAGTATCGGAATGGCTCTATATGATGTATCGTCCTCGGAAGCGTCCAGGATGTCGTGCTTTATTCTGAGCATGAAAAACCCGGGCACTTAATGCCGACCTGTACCCTACCATCTCCACTGGCCAATGTTCCTTGGTTTCCATATGTCGAGATATTCTGAGCTGGACCAGTTTTTCCAATAGCTTTCACAGACAAGAGTTCAGAGATATGGGCCTCATGCTGGATAGTTCAAGTTTCTTGCCCGCTCTAGGAATAAGGACCAATTTGGAGATTTTTCACTCCCCTCAGATTATGGCACCTTCCCAAATTTTATTCATGACTTCGCAAATGAAGTGTAAGGAGTCATTGTTCATATTTCTAAGCATGATGTTTGTGATACTGTCTGACCCTGAAGCAGATCTCTATTTGAGATCCTGCAGGGCCGCCCTAATTTCTGCCAGTTCAATTGGAGCATCTATGGCCATATTCTCGGGCCCGGTATAGATAGGTACAGGAAGGCCGGGATCCTAACGTGTATATGTTGTTCTGATTGTATCCAGCAGCTCCTCGTTTCCCTCTTGTAACCTATGCTTGATGTTAATCTGGCCTTGTCTGGTCCGTCTCTTGGTGTGATTGGGATCGATGAGGTAGCGAAGGATGGCCCAGGTCTTGGGAAGGCTCATGTTGAAGCTATTTCATCACACCTCGGCCCAGCTCCTTTCGGACAGATTGACTGCATACCGCTCAATATCCTTACTGAGCATAGGAATCCCCCTTCTGAGATTTCTGTTCAATTTTTGAGTTTTCCACCTGCCCTCCAATTCTCTCTTGGATTTAATGAGAAGTAAGAGGTGGTTGTCTAATTTTAGGACTTGGAGATTCGACGCCTGTTCTTCCGCGGCCTGTTTTTATGCTGATTAAATTCTTTTTGCCATTCAGTCAGAGAAGGCGAAGACATATTACCCGAAGACCCTGTGATGGACCTAATTTTATCCAAATCTATTCAAACTTTTGGCCATGTTTCGTTTTCGTATTTAGCGCCGCGCTTCGCTCCGTTCATATTTTCGGTTTTTTAAAATTGCCGCCACGCTTTAGCTCCGCCAACATCCGGTGTTTTCACATTTGGCGCCACTTTTGTGCCATCCACGGCCACTTTGTGGACATTTTTGGCTCTAATAAGTAACTAATTAACCAACAAGCACCTCAAAATATCCCTTGCGAGATTTTTTGATGCTCTATGTAATACAACCATTTTTTTGTTATATCTCGTAAATAACTAAATAAACAGAAACAGGTTGTTTGGAGGCAACTTCAAACAGGCCCATTCCCTAGCCCACACAGAAGAGCCCTAATGTACCCCGGTACCTTTAAACTACAGTGCCCCGTGTGTAAGGATCCATAAGGGAACCTTGCACATATGATGTACGGATGCCCCAGGCTTAGGCATAGGCCAGAATGGCATATTACGAACAAAGAACAGTGGGAGACTGCGGTAACCAGCTCGGAACCTGAAGTTCAGAGGCTGGTGGTGGATTGGGCACTGGAGGTTGCTTGCAGGCACGAAGACGCGGCCATTGCCTGAAGCCTGGACCCAACACCGCGTCCACGGCGGAAATCTTATTTATTTTATTTTATTTATTTTACAGGTACTGCCAGCTTTAATATCAGACCTTGGGCAGGAGTGGACAATAGAAATCAACAAATTCAAAAGCATCAAAATCAGCAAACAAGATGCAGGACGCTGAATAATAAATCGGAACAAAAAGAAGCACACAAGATACTATTTACAACATGAATTTAATTTTTGTGGGGGGAGGCACATGTCACTCAGGATTTATGCGCAAGTGCACAGAGGAATGACGAAACTGTTGGGCAGTCAACCATGTCGGCGGATAGCGCATTGCAATCGCAAATAGTGCGCGGAAAAAAGGAATTTTTAAATGCGTTAGTCCTGCACGAAAAATCTAGGACTTTTTTGGTGTGATATGAGCGCGTAGAGCGGCGGTTAGCTGGCAGAATGTATAAATTTTTTTCTATTCCCAACTGGTTATGATAGAGTAAATAGAAACATTTCATCCTTTCCCGGTAACGTCTCAATGTGAGACTTTCCAGTTCTGCAGCTTCTCGAAGTAATGATGATGACGTGCGCCAGCTGTATGAGTTAAAGATGAACCTAGCTGATTTTCTTTGAACTTTCTCAAGTTTGGAAATATTAGAAGTTGTATGTGGTTCATTAAAGTTTTCAATGAAATGAAGTGTTATAACTCAGTTCGCTCGAATGTTATCGTGATGACACAAAGCCGCGAACATAGCCATAGAATGCTGTGGTGACAAACCCGCCAGTGGTGATCTCGCACACCTGCGTGCACACTCACTACCTTGCATCGATAGAAGATAGTTGTGTAAAAAGTGAGAGAATGAGGTAGAATGGACGCGCGCAAGAGCTGTTTGCGCCGAAGCTGCACCGATGGCTACTTCGGCAGGCCCGAGCACTTTCGTTTTCTTCCTTCGTACAGCCAGTTGAGCATACAAACACGCCCACACACATGCACACACATAAATCAGTTGTGTTACGCGAAGGCTATTCAAAGTCATCGTTGAAACGCTGCTCGTATGCGGAAGGCTACAGCCGTCAACGTGCACCGGTTCTATCGCAGGACGAAGACTTTCGGGACGCGGCCAGCAAACGCGCTGCGTATATCGGAGCGCAGCACGTATGCGGGAACCTAGAGCCGCAAATGTGCAGCGGGCTTAACGTGGTCTTAGGACGCTGCCCGCAAACGCGCAGCGTGACAAGCTCCTTACGAAGGTACCCACGCATTCCTACCACCTTATCCAATCTTTCTAAACCTCGCATAACGCAAAAACGTTTCTGACACCGTCTATCAGGGCGTGAGCATTGCGTTCTTTCAGGAACCAGCCACCGCTGATAATTTATTGTACTCTTTGCGTCTGTATTTATTATAAAAATGTTCACTTTCTGTATTTTTTTGATGAGATGTTCGTTGATATGCGCCGATGATAGACGTGGATGTTTATCAGCTATTCAGCTGTAGTTCGAGAAGGTTTTTACTATAGACTGAGAGTTTCTAAATAGTTATCTAAAAGGGAGTTCTCTTTCGCTTATCTTCACTTGAATACACGAAGTAGTTTGGAATATATAAACCGCGCTGACCGTATTTTCTGCAAGTCGCCTTCATTTTAAAAGAAAAAGCGAAACCTGTGTTCCTCACTGCCAATGCTGCAGCCGTGCTTGGGCGGACCTTACACCAATGCGCTTGGCATAGGTAACAGCATTTGTGCCCCGAATTCAAATTTTGATTATGTTAGGATTCATGCAAATCTTTAAATACATTTATACACGCATCTGTACATATGTACATAAAAGAGCTTCCTCTTTGCCTGCTTTCTTTTAAGACGAATTTGGGGCGTTTTCATGAGAATCCACGGTGTCTGTTTAGAGTCGCCAGAAGGTTAGGAGCTGACAAATTATGTCAGGATAACGTTTTTTAGTCGGCAGCCTTCTTTCGCGTTTCCAGGCACACTGCACTTCGTCAGAAGTCAGTTAGGGAAAGCATTTTTATTTTAATTGCAGTGGTTCTTAGGGTGAATATTTTCCTTTGCTTACTGTGCTTCTCAGCGCATAGCAGATTCGGTTATATTGGCATTAATCCGTGTATTAGATTTTAAAGCAAAGTGCGTGGCTTTGCGCAATTCTGCTTATTGAAGGTTTAACGTGGCTTTATGAAGCTGCAGATCTTGATGCTTTATGGTTTTTTTTGTATACAGGGATCGGTAATTAGCCATACACTGAGAGAACCGCAGAATGAGGTAGGTCAAGGTTTCTCTAGAGTAAGTATGCAAGAGAGAAGGATGCAGATTTATAAGATTGTTAATGGAAGTTTATAAAAACAATTATTTTTAAAATATTGTTATTAACAATATTATTATTAATATTACTACCGCTATTGTCCTCGAATTACCCTAGTCATATGTAAGGCACATCCATCCAATTCTCACAAGCTCTATAACATTGCCTATTTTGGGAGGCCCTACACTTCGGAGGCAGTGTTTACAACCAAATTCCGAATTACATAGTCGGTAACTAATCAACGCGAGATATGGTTCATCCGATAGCGTGGTGTGGATGGCGTTCTTGGCGGTTAGCTGCCTGAGGGTCGGCTTTTTGGATGAAGCAAACGGATTTGCGTGCGCCTTACTAAAGCACGCCTAGTTATACATGTCTTCACATGTATCATGGCTTTTATGGGAATAAAATTCTTGCCAATTGATGTAAAAAGAAACATTTATAAAGGACTAGTTTAAGTTTCCTCAAAGTAACAAGGTTAGGTCAAGCTCATGTAATGAAATGATGTTGCAAGAGATTTAGCGTATTGAGGTTTTCAACGAGAAAATATGTGCTCACATGACACTTACCGAAATCGACCAGCACCCACACGATAAGAAGAAGATTTGCTTCTTCCATACCACACCTGAAGGAAAGAAAACAATTGTCTTTTGAACAATATGAGAATGCTGATCTCACTAGAGAGTAAAGTTTGTTATTTCCCTGGTGCCAGAATTATAATATATATGCTGAAAAGAGGGCACTGAGCGGGATGGAAATTTGCGGTTTTTACTTTTTTTACGAATACAAGTGCAAGCAGGGGAAACCCGACGGATAAGAACACCGCTAGAACGGCGCTTTTTGTTCACTGCATTTTATCGCTGGCGTTTTGTGGTAACGAATTTTCACCAAACCATCCAACGCTCATTGCTTCTTTATCACCTTCAATACTTTTATATAAGAGAGTGTAAGTAAAAATTGGTGGTGGTTTAGCGCTCGTTAAACCCGGAGTGACGCGATAGCTACAGCTGGCCGAGTGGAACTTGCTCAGTTGAATTGCGAAGTCAGTCTTTCGCCGCTCTGTTTCCCTGGGCGTTCCTTCTTCATCTTCGTATCACTTGACACGGCGCATGCCCACAGCTGTGGCAGCTCGATTACGCACCACATGGCTGGTCACGTGACAAACCAGGTGACGAACTACGTGATCAATCATGGCGCCATGCCGCCGACAGCTGCTCCGCGCCACGTGTTAGCAACCACTTGACAGCGTGGCGGTGCCGCCACCGCCACGGCGCCACCACGCTGAGGGTTCGAAATACTACCGTAATGTAGCTATCGCTGCAAAAATTACGTGTCATGGGTCACATTTACGAGGCAGTGAAAAATTAATCAGCTGTTTCTATGTCTAAGAAGAGGTTTGACATGACAGAGATCATAGAATATGGTCACCAGAGATCTAGCGCGTGTGAATGAGAGAGAGGGGAGTGCGCAGCATGAGACAATCATATGAATATCGTATCTTCGAATAACCTTGAAAATTATTCCAATAGAAATGAAAAGGCATGGTTGAAATTAAAGAGTGCGAGAGTTTAACGCCCTGTAAAAACTTCACAAAAAAACAGTTCCCCTTAAAATTGTGGTATATTTTTGTCAAGATGCACAGCGAAGAAAGGGCCTCCTAACGTGCCACGTAATCACAGCGCCTCCGCGAGGATGCCATTAACTTCAGTCAGCGAGCAAACCGAAGTTTATTGTAGCTAAAATGAAGGGGAGTGAATGGATATGGGAAGCGCGTGTAATGCGCTGAGGAAATAGCTTATGGCTGCTTCGGTGACACAAGATATTCGATGAGAAGGCAAGCGTAGCAGGGCCGGCACAGAGTCATGAAGGGCGGAAGTTTGCTGGGATAAAATGGCCGCAGCTGGCAGAGGTCAGGTTTAATAGGAGGCTTAAAGGCGAAGAATTGTGTTTCAGTGGAAGCAGTTAGGCTTATCATGATGACGGCGAGTTTTTGCGGCATCTGTTCATCTGGTTGTTTTCATTGTATCGTTAGCGAATCGTTATTTTTCTTCTGAACGTTACTTGTTGCGGGAGCAGCAGCCTTTTTCGTCGGCCTTCGGAGAGAAATATTAGTATTTAGCATCGGCAAGCAAGCACTTAAAGGAGTTCAAACATAACTGCCTGTACAAACGATAGCTCTACGTGAGAGGCGTCTGGTCGCTAGCGACACCTTGTTAAGGGAAGCGTCGCCCGGCAGAGCGGCCTCTGCTGGAGTGCGCTTGATCAGCGCGCTGTGCAAAATGGGCCAGCGGTTTGATTTGTTAGTCAAGGACAGTAAGGCACGGAAGCAGCTCGTAACTGCGACGAGGATGTTCAACAGTGGAAAGGTGTTTCTAGTTTCTATTCCTATAACGTGTTGCTAACGCCTGATGAATGGGTGCCAGTAGTCCTCTGAAAGGAGTGCCTAAGCGCCTGTGGCTATAAAACACTTCCAGGCGTACCTCTAAATGAAATTACCGATAAGTGTTCCGGTCAGTATCTACCTGTAGCGTGGTTGCTGAGCGTTCTAGGTGCTCCAGCGTTCGCTTTCACCAAGTGGAGGCTACAATCCATTAAATATTGCCCCCGACGATGCATATGCTCTTTGCTGGCATCCCACTGAATATCTCAAGACAACAAATAATCATACGCCTGCTGCTTGTACTTTAGAAATTCCGCCTCTTGAAGTACAATGTAACTTACATCGTCCCATCGTGTGCGCAAAAGTGAATTCAGAATTTGCATAGCAAGCTGCTTGCCGCTGAAATAATCCATTTGAAAAATTACGGTACATGCGAAGCCGGCGCGAATGTACGCTCGTAAATCGCTAAAATGCCAGTTTGGGGTTGAAGCTTGAGCAGCATTTGCGCGTCTAGCATAATGTACTTAGAAGTTTTACATGGAATGAAATGAGTTTGTGCGTCCGGTTGAGAAAATATTTCTTTATTCCTAGCGTGTCAACTGCCGCTTTGTTCATGTATTGTGACATCCGGCTACCGCGAACAGATATTTTGTACCGGCCACATATCCGCTACGTGTCACAGATTAGCAACTCGTCCAGTTTTGCACGAGTTGTCTGCATGTGTATTAGAGGCCTTTTCTCCTGAAGGTGTCCGTCTGTATTTTTTTCCGATGTGCATATATTTGGCTTCTCAATGTAGTGCGCCCTGAGAAATTGTATTCATCTGTCTTTCTTGCTACGTATGTTTATGTGGGGTACTGTGGCCCCGACACGCGTTATGCCTATTGCTTGAAACTCTCCCCTCCCCCCTTTATACATGATATAAGAAAATAACATCATTGTATTCATGCCATGTGTCCACAGCATTGAAATGTTCTCTCGATATACAACAGCCATAGTGCAGCCACAGCAAGTTCGAATAAGGCAGCCCAACTGAGGCCGGTGGTGTTCTACGTCGAGACTTTGACCCTATTATTTATGTAAAATTTTGCTCAAATTTTTTTCAGTGCCAGCCTGTATGAGCGCTTAACGTGTTTCCCATTCCAAACAGGGTGGTTGCCCATGACAGGTACTCATTAACAAGCGAGGCAGTGAATCTGTGAGGTAGTAAAAATCTGTTTACATTACCTGCATTTAAAATATTCCAGCCGAAATTCTGCTGCTCATTCTGATTAATAACTAATACCATTTACAGGCTTACGCGTACATTGCAATATAACTAAGCCTGAACGCTAGGTATAAACGCGCTTCAAATACTCTGATATGCATTTTACGAGCCTTGGTGCGCGGCAGCTGGGAAGGTCTGGCATCTAGCACCGCTGGAAGACGTCAAAGACCCTAGCACTCTAGTGGCACTGCATGACAGGCGTCCTCTTGCCGCAGTTTTGCAGAATGGAGTGCCCTTCACCTGCGCTTCTGCGCATCGCTTCTCGCGTGAAAACGCAGACGCTGATGTGTTCTTTCGGCTTCCACGACCAGAAACGATGCAAGGACTAGAAGCGGCGCAAAAGGTGCACTGGCTTTACGAAGGCTTTCACCTTCAATTCAAGTGGGTATTTTCATGAGCGGGACAAGAAAAATAACCCGTGAACGGATAGCTCTATGCAGGGCAAAAAACCTGTTGACGCGCAGCAAAGAGACCTATCGGGGCAGAGAACTGCGCGTGCCGTGCGTCGTACTTTTTGCATTTTCCCAGCAATGTGATTGTGCCCTCAGAGAGCGAGCGAAGTCTTGTTCCAGATGCAGAAAAATTTGCAGCTCTTCAACCATGCACTCCCGAATCATTCCCTGACATAAGGGACGCATTCCACAAAGCATTTCAAAACGAAAACCTGAAGCCACTCTAGGCAAGAAAGACGTCCTCGTGCACTTCTGCGAAAGACGAAGGCATGGTACGCTACGCACAGCTAATGGCCGGAGGCCTATGTCTGCCGCTCGGTGGTGTAATTTTGCAAAGAGATTTTGCAAGGAAGATGCAGCAGAAAGCGCGGCCTCTTACCAACACCTGAGCTAGCCAGAAACTGTTTGGTTGTAAGCTGAAGATCCTCCCCAGTGCACACCCCCAATTTCACATTGGTGAAAGTTCCGTCCGATGCATCTTCGCTTTCGTTTCCTAAATATTGTGCTCAATAATAGCCCTTCTGTAACACTGATTGTCACTTGCGCGGATCAGCGTGAACTTTCTACTGGGCGTTTAGATACTCTTGCTACAACCACAGCTCAGACTTTTCTTGGAATTGCAACGCTCAATACTTCTTGTACAACGAGTTCTCTGTTCTGGAACAGCAACCTGTCCTCAGTAGCATCTTTGTTTAACGATTGCCTTGCTGGATGTGACATTTAATGTAGAAGTTTTTGATAACACCTTTTTACAAAGAGAATATTTTTTTCCCTGAAATTCTGGGGAAAACATTGAAAAAGGTTTACCTTGTGCTGCAAAGAACTCGATGGTACGCGTGGTTAGACTACGAAGTCGAAGCCGATGCCCTTTTTTAGCGGTATGCGCTAGGCAAGGACCGCATATCCAAGCAGGTGGTTGCCTTATATAGCAACAGGCAGACGTTGTTAATCTTCGTGCTTTCCCCCTCAAGTCATCATTTCTGACATTTGAAGGTGTACGCTAGGGGCTTTTTTGTAATGCACTTAGTAGTCCTCGCTGTTAGAACTATGCAAAGGTTAACTGAGAAATGCTCAATACGTACCCTACACGGGGAGAAAGAATGTCCGTAGCCCACACTTGAAGGTAATAAATGTGGT
The DNA here is from genome assembly GCA_030143305.2 of Amblyomma americanum. Taxonomy (NCBI): domain Eukaryota; kingdom Metazoa; phylum Arthropoda; class Arachnida; order Ixodida; family Ixodidae; genus Amblyomma; species Amblyomma americanum. The sequence goes on from JARKHS020003487.1 coordinate 82,280, forward strand.
TGATACATGGGCGGTTTTTGCTCTTGTTTCAGTTTAGTGGATTGTCTTCTCTTGTGTTTGTACCGTGCACTTTGTACTTAATTGGCTTATAAAAGTGTCAAGTGACTAAACGGTACAAATATTCGTGTCCTTGTCTAATAAAGGGTATTTCGTCTACAACTCTGTTCCTTCGGGCTTTCATCTCCAACACATTCAGTAATGCAAGAGGTGAGATTGTCACCTGGTAGAAGCCAACAACTCGACGGGCGAGTAGGTGAAGGATGCCGTGGAAATAAATTCGTTTATTGGATGAACTTGCAGCGGCAGGGAAGATAGTTTACCAGTGACGATTATATGTCGTGCGCAGTCGGCCGGCATCGGTAACTGCCGCGGCGGCTACAATTAGGCTATACAAGAGTGGGCTAAAGAGTAAAGTTAGGTAATGTGCCAAATCGGGAACATTGGCTAACATCACAAATTGTATATAGGTGCTCGTGAACTTGCTAGGGAAGCTAGGTTAGAAATTCGGCATAGATAGGCAGTCAGTAAAATCTACTTATAGACTCAAACTGGTAAAACAGCGCCAAAAGCGCCGGACAAGACGCAGCCAGACCCAGGATGATGCGTTACAGTGCTCGTCCTGAGCCCAGCTTCTTATTTGTCGTGATTTCGCGCTGATTTACAAATATGCGTCCATAAGTAGATTTCGCTGATCACCTATAGGAGATTTCGCAATGTAGCAAATCACCATACGAAATGGTAGGCGGTGACGGCAGCAAGAGCGAATACAGAGGCAAGAAACAATAACGAGCTTTGCGGCAATAGGATCCTGTATTTTCCAAAGAAACAGCAAGAGATAAATAAGTCTATACTCTCCTAATATCGCAAGAATTTCAAAAAGAATAATCTTTTGGAGAAAGCGCGAAAAACGAAGCATATACGAAAAAGTAATGTGAAAAAATATTCCAGCGAATTTTAAATATGACTCACTATAGGTCACGTCCTCGCGGTTGTTAAAATTTAAATGCCGCGCTTTATCAACATGCGCTGTTATAGAGAAACGAGTATGTCATCATATAAGAAGTTAATTACCTACGCATGGTTTGAGGATAACCTCTGCATTTCTCTTCGCTTTCCGAATAACTACACCCTGGGTAATGGCACATTAGCCATCACCATCATCAGCGTGACTGCACCCATTGCAGGGCACAGGCCTCTCCCATATCTCTCCAATTGACCCTTTCCTTTGCCAGCTGCGGTCACGTATCCCCGCATACTTCTTTACCTCGAGTGCTCGAGTGCGACGGCACAAGCTGCCTCGCACGCCGAGCTCGCGAGGCGGCAGAATCTTGCGGCAACCCGGACATAGGGACGCGGTCCACGAAGATGTCGGCATTCAACTGCGCCAGGTCATCCTCTCTATTACCTTAATGAAGGTCTGCTTTCTCTCTCATCCGCCAACCTAACATTCTGCCGCCCCTGCTATAGTTGCCTTCTCTTGGAATCTACTTCATTGCCCTTAAGGACAAGCGATTATCTAGCCTTCGCATTACATGCCCTGCCGAAAACCTTTTCTTCTTGATTTCGACTAGGATGTCACTAACCCACGTTTCTTCCCTCAACAACTTTTCCCGCTTCCTGTCTCTTAACGTCACACCTATCATTTTTCTTTCCATAGCTGGCTGCGTTTTCCTTAATTCAGGCTGAACCCTTTTGATTCGCCTGCACGTTTCTGCCGCATAGGTGAGTACCTGTAAGATACAGCTGTTGTGTATTTGTTCCTAGAAGGATATTGTCAAACTGCCATTCATGGTCTGAGAGAGCCTGTCATATGCGTTTTACCCCATTCTCATCCTTATAGTTATTCCCCTCTCATGATCCGGATCAGCTGTCACCACCTTCCCCAAGTGCACATGTTTCCTTACTACTTCAGGCACCTCGCTACCTGTTAACTGCTTTTCCCTTGAGAGATTGTTGAACATTACTTTGGTATTCTGCATGTTAATTTTTAGACCCGCCGTTCTGCTCTGCCTCTGCACGTCACTGATAGTCCTCTGCAGTTAACCTCCTCAGTGACTCAGAAAGGGAATGTGATCCGCGAATCGTAGATTACTGAGGTAATCTCTATTAGTCCTTATCCCCTGCTGTACCCAATCGAGGCATCGAAATGTCTCCTGTAAACAGCCGGTGAATAGCATTAGCGAGTTCGTGTCATCCCTGACACCCTTCGTTAATGGAGTTTTATTGCTGACTTTATGGAAGACGATGGTAGTTTTGCAGTCGTAGATATCTTCCAGTATTTTTATATAAGGCTCTTATACAGTCTAATTCCACAGGCCCTGTTTGACTTCTGTGGTCTCCACTGACTCAAATGCTGTCTCGTAATCAAAAAAGGCTATATATAGCGGTTGGTGATATACTGCGCATTTTTCTATCACCTGACTGATGGTTTGAATATAGTCTATTGTCAAGTGTCCTTTAGGAAAGCCCGTCTGATCATTTGGTAGACTGAAGTCTAATGTTGTCTTTACTCTATTAGCGATTACTTTAGAAAGTGCCTTGTAGGAAATGGAGAGTAAGCTAATCGGTCTGTAATTTTTTAAGCCCTTCACATCTCCTTTCATTTGCTTTAAGATAATGTTACCGTTCTTCCAAGCTTCTGGTACGCTCGCGGTCATAACGCATTGCGTATACAGGGTGGCTACATTTTCTAACACAATCTCCCCTCCGTCTTTCAAGAGATCAACTGTTACCTGATCCTGCCGAGCTGCTTTACAGCTCTGCATTGCTCCTAAGGCTTTCTTTTCATCCTCTTCATTAATAGCGAGATGTCTCATTGCTGTGCGCTACTTTCTTTCTCATTAACGTTCTTATTAGATTGGCTATTGTATAGTTTTGTGTAGAATTCCTCGGCTACATTAACTATCTTATCTATGTTGCTAATGACGCTGCTCTTTTTGTCTCTTAACGCGTGCATAAGATTTCTGTCTATGTCTGGTTTTCTCTGGCAAATGGCAGTTAAATTAATAATTGGACGCGCTAGGTTGCTCGGGAAGAGCAACATGGATCGCACATGTTAAGTGGCGCACCGCTTGACCACTGTGTCACTGCTCCAGGAATGGTATGAGGACTCCCAGGTATCTATGAGACACTTCTGAGACACTCAGAAGTGTCTTTGCATAATTGTTGATTGCTGGTCAGTTCTCTTGATTCTTGTGTCCGGGGATGTTGAGCCTAATCTAGGTCTCGGACAAAAGGAAACATTAAGTATAATCCTGGAAGAATTGCAGGAAATGAAGGCCGGTAACGCGAGCCGCGATGCAACACTTTCTGAGATAAACTCAAAACTATCAAAACTAGACGAGGTTCTAGAATTATGCAAAGCTAACGAAGACAGGATACGGCAAATTGAGGAAACGGTGAAGCATTTGCAAAAGGCCTTGGCAACACAAAGCAAGAAAATGGTGAATTACGAGGACCGCGCTCGCCGGAACAACGTTGTGGTATTTGATGTAATAGAAAACCCAAAAGAAACGAGAGCTGATTTTGAAAAGAAGGTCCTCCAGAAAGTGTGTGAAGACAAACTAGGCTTCTCAGTGAGCACAGTTGAACGGATCCACCGAATTTTCAAACCCCACAAGTATCGACCTCAGCTAGTAATTTTCCGCGTGTTTAACTACAACGAAAAGCTTGCAATCTTTCAAAACTTCCAAACTCAAAGATTATGAGGTGTCGGTTTCGCACGATTACTCATATGTCACATAACAGAAAAGAAATTGTGGCAGTCCTTTGAAGACGATCATCGCCCTAATGATAAATCAAAGCTGGTCAATGACAAACTCTTTATAAATGACGACCTTTATGCATGGGACGATGATAAGAAGTGCAGGATACTGTTGCGTAGCACAAAGCAGCCAGAAGAGCTCTGATGCCTTGACGATAACGAGTTGACTGAGTTGAAATATTTTCGCCTTATTTGTTTGAATGCGCGCAGTGTGTGCAATAAGCAAGAACGTCTTGAACATGTTTTACTTTCTTACGATCCTGATGTGGTGGTTATCTCTGAAACTTGGCTGCATCCTCACGTGCATGACAGTTGCACTTTCCCACCTTCTTACACTAGCTACCGTAAGGATCGCTTATCGAGGGGAGGCGGAGTTGGGATTCAGGTTAAATATGGATTGTCATCTTACACTCTGCCTCCATCGACAGTGAGCATGAAAGTGTATTGTGTCAAATGAACTTTTGTGGTAATCCTATTGTTATCGTTGGTGTCTACCGAGCGCCTGGAGTTCACCGTGACTTTATGGCGAAGCTGTATGATCAGCTAGGTAAATACCGAAGACACAAGAAGATAATAGCAGGTGATTTTAATCTTCTAAATGTTGACTGGGAATCTCTGACTGCTGGCACGCATGAAGTACTAAGTGGAGACACTCTTCTGGGCATGCTGTTAGCTTGTAATCTTAAGCAGGTGGTTCTACTCCCCACTCGCCTAACTGAATCATGAGCTTCAGTGTTAGACCTAATCCTTTGTCCAAATACCATAACAAACTGTATTATTGAAGTGCACGATGGAATCTCGGACCATAAGTTCGTATTTTTTCTTGCGAACTTCCACGTCGATCCCTGAAGATTTCTTCCAGGATCGTAAGTGTAAAAAACTTTGCTCTAGCGGATCATCCTAGCATTGTTTCCTATCTGGAAGGAAGGAAGGAAGGAAGGAAGGAAAACGTTTATTGAGCTCTAAAGAGTAGGTGAGCAATTTGGCGGAGTCAGATATCGTCTTCCGTCTTCTCAGCAATGGTCGTCTTCCCCTAGTCCAGGGCTCCGCTGGATGCCGCTGCCAGCTGTGCTCGCCGGATCACCCCAAGTTGGACGTCCTGACGGTCGCTGGAGAGCATTCCTTCCCATTGCTCCGCACTCGGGTTTGGTATTTTCTGTGCCACCTCTATTTTCTGGCAGGCCTACGTTATGTGATAGAGCGTGGGTGTTTCATGGCACCATGGGCATTTGTCTGTTTTTTGTGTGGGTTGTATTTTGTTGAGTGTATTTAGATTCGGGTATAAACACGTCTGCAGCAGCCTCCAGGCGACGGCGTCTTCCCTGGAGAGAGATTTATATGGTGGGGGGTACCGTTTCCTGCAGCCTTTGTAGTGTTTTAAGATTGCCGAGTAATCTCTAGGGACAGGTTCGGCTTCCTCGAGGTCGCTTGGGGGGGAGCGCGGTAAAAAGTGTACCCTCGAGCTACCCTGTCAACCGCTTGGTTGCCTTCCACTCCCGCGTGTCCCGGCGTCCATACTATCGTATGTTTTATTGGTTCTTCTTCTGTGCTTTGTTTGGGTCGGTCCCCAGAGCGGAGTATGCGGAGCGCTCTGTGACCTATTCTGCCTAACATGAAGTTTCGGCATGCCGTTTGAGAGTCGGTTAGTATTGTTAAGGATCGCTCAGTCCGGTAGCCCTCCGCTGCCGCTAGAGCTACGGCCACTTCATCAGCCTCGACTACCGTGCAGTCCCGCAGCGACGCGCTGATGATTTCCCGCATGTCTGAGTTTATCACAGCTGCTACCGCGTTGGGTTGTTTTGTACCGTCCTTCTGGGATATGTGGCTGCGTCCACGTACACCGTTGTTGTCTGGCGGGCTAGTGATTTTTGGATGTACTCGGCTCTCGCCTTTCTGAGTTCTTCGTGTAGGTTGGGGTCCATGTTCTTGGGGATGGGGGTCACTCTAACTGTGGCCCGTATGCCGTCCGGGATAGTCGCGGTTCGCTGGATTTCTTGTATTTGTTCGTTGCATCCCAACTTCTGCAGAAGCTCTCTGCCAGACGGAGTCTGCTGTAGTCTCTGCAACTGGGCGACGTGTTGTGCCTCTCTCAGTTCTTCAAAAATGTTATGAAGTCCTAGTGCTAAAAGCTTCTCTGTGGATGTGCAGTGCGGTAGATGGAGTGCTGTTTTGTATGCTTTGCGTATAATCACATCAATCTGTTAGATTTCGCTTTTGATTGGGTTGTAGTATGGAAGACTGTAGGTGACTCGGCTGATCACCAGGCTCCTGACCAGCTTTAGCGTGTCTTCTTCTCGCATAGCCGAGCGTTTATGGGAGACGCGCGTGATCATGCGGGCAACTTGTAGGGTGGAAGCTTTGAGTAGAGCAAGTGCATGTGTACACCGTTGGTTTGATTGTATCCACATGCCCAAGATTCTTATGAGTGTTTTCTCTGGTATGGGTTTTCCCTCTAGGTAGACGTTGAGCCTAAGCTCGTCGCTGTTCGGGACTGTGCGGTTTTGAAGCAAGACTTTCATTTGAGCTAGTTGGTTGTAGCTTGACATGGTTTACGCAAAAAGCGTACAGGCGCTAAAAGACGAAGACAAGCACACTCAAGACAGGACAGGCCCAACTTCCAACTAAGTTTATTCATGGAAAAAACCGCTTAATAACCACACCAGCAAGCAAAGATAGAAGCAAAACAAAAAAACACGCAGCGAAAGAGCATAGAAACACGTGCCAAAAGGATCAAGCAATGATTAGAACTCTGATAATGACCCACTGAGAAACCTAATCTCTTCTTCTGAGAGCGAGACAGATGGCTTACTTATGCAGATATGACCCCTCTGCTTGATGTAATAAGCTTCTATGATTTCACGCTCTAATTTGTCTTTAGACCTTGCGATGAATTTGGTGTTTTCAAAACCTGGACGACACTTGCAGCTTTTGCAGTGAGTGGCCATGTGGCTCCCATACCCATTTTTTATCGCGATTTTGTGCTGCCTCACTCTTTCATTGTAGCATTGACCTGTCTGGCTAATATATTCCAGACCGCAGCTAAGAGGCACAGCATACACAACGTCAGTAGTGCAAACAGTGGCGCGGATTTGGTGATTAGTTTTGCTCTGCCTAACCATTCTTGCATTGTTCAAAGTGCACACGCGCGACAGCTTGCAAGGAGCAGATAGAACCAAATTGACCTTATACCTGCTGGCTACTTTCTTTAGATTGTGCGAAAGCCTATGAATATAGGGAATCACCACCGTCGGTTTCTTTTCTTTGTCCTTGTCTTTCTGAGCCTGTTCACCCCTTGACGCCACCGTGCGCTTTTTTTACAAGGTTCTCACTAATACTCGTGATGAGGTGTTTTGGGCACCCGGCTTGGTGAATTCGTTCAGTTTGCGCATCAAAGCTCAGTGCCATCTCATGCTGGCAAGATTTTTCCAAGGCTGCATTCAGGCATGTCGCAACGATTCCTCGCTTGATTAGCTTGTAATGTGCACTACCGAAAGGGAGTAGCTCTTTGCGCGATCTGGGTTTGTAGGACCAACAAATATGTATGTCCTGCCTAAACGCAAGTCTCAGGTCAAGAAACGGTAGGCTATTATCGCGGGGAAGTTCTTGGGTGAAAAGAAGCCCCTTGGATTCACTACTGAAAATGGTGACAATGTTTTCATAAATGGCGCTTGGTTTTGAACCTACGTGATCGGTTAGCACAATTAGGTAGTCATACACATATCTGAATACCCTAACATCGTTAGAGGTCAATAAAAGCCGGTCACTGACACGTTTGTCAACACACGATAAATAAATGTCACTCAATATAGGCGCAAGGGACGACCCAATACAAACACCATCGCGCTGAACATAAAACTGATGGCTGAAAAAAACGGCAGTCGATGAAAGGTAAAATTCTAAATGTGTTAAGAAATCATCACAACTAATTCCTGTTTGTCCTGAAATGGTAGTTCGCCAATGCATGCAATCTTGTCTTTGATGGAAATCAACATTTCGGTATGCGGGATGGAATAATACAGGTCATTGACATCAATCGAAAAAGCCCACTGTGCTCCTGGCATTCCATTTCTAAGTTCTTGAACAACCTCCTTAGAGCTGCGGACAAGAAAAGGGTCATCTAGAGGTAGGAAATTTAAATGGCACTGGAGAAAGCGGCCAACGCACAGCTGCCAGGACCATATTTCCGAAACAATCGTGCGCAGGGGGCATCCAGGCTTGTAAGACTTGCCCGTAAAGAAAACATCCAGGAACTCTGTCTGCGCTCTTCGACATTTTCTTGAGCGGTTCCAACTTCATGTCAGTTAGCAGCTTTACAGCGGTTTTCTTGACCGTGCCAGGATTGAACTTCACTGCGACAAAGTTCTTCTGCAGAGCTTCAGCTGCTTTCTCTTTCAATAGCTTCTCGGGAAGGACAATGAAGCCACCTTCCTTGTCACTTTGAAGTATCTCAAGGTAGTTTTATCTCAAGTAGCCCTTGATCTTCTTAAAAGGAGGATAAGAAGGGCGGCTACGGCTCACGTGCTGCATCAGGCAATCCAGGGCATCCGAAGCCGCTCGGCCCTCATCCTTGTCTCTGGCTCTTCTTGCCACCTTCCTAGTCAGGGCAAGAAGTTCAGCTTTCTTCATCATAGGCTCAAAGCTGAATTTAGGACTTTTCTCGAGCGTTGACTTCACACGGGGTTCGAGAACCACATCACCAAGCACCCTGACGTCAGCCGAAGACTGTCGCACCTCCTTCACTTTGGGGAAGCTTACTCTAATCCTGTGCCATACAAATTCCGTTGTCTGTGCCGCCAGCCGCTTGTAGTCTTGGATGGTCCTCTGCGCTTGTGTTCCATGGTCCAACTGAACGCGCAACCAGTCATTGAATAACCTGTTTTGACGCCACGCTTCAGACTTCAGGATCTTGCAAATCCTTCTAGTATGGCCACACGATGGTTGAACAACACCAAAGATGGCTTGAACATCAGGAGGCACCAGTCTACGCTTTAAGTAGTAGGTTATCATGCGGGAAAGGCATGTCGCTGCAGCGATGAGGTTCACGCAAGTAGAAATTGCAGTGTGGTTATTGAAGGACAACCTTGAGATACTTCAAACCGACAAGAAAGGTGGCTTCATTGTCCTTCCCGAGAAGCTATTGAAAGAGAAAGCAGCTGAAGCTCTGGAGAAGAACTTTGTCGCAGTGAAGTTCAATCCTGGTACGGTCAAGAAAACCGCTGTAAAGCTGATAACTGACATGAATATGGAACCGCTCAAGAAAATGGTGAAGAGCGCAGACAGAGAGTTCCTGGATGTTTTCCTTACGGGCAAGTCTCACAATCCTGGATGCCCCCTGCGCACGATTGTTTCGGAAAAAGGGTCCTGGCAGCTGAGAGTTGGCCGCTTTCTCCAGTGCCATTTAAAGTTCCTACCTCTAGATGACCCTTTTCTTGTCCGCAGCTCTAAGGAGGTTGTTCAAGAACTTAAAAATGGAATGCCAGGAGCACAGTGGGCTTTTTCGATTCATGTCAATGACCTGTATTATTCCATCCCGCATACCGAAATGTTGATTTCCATGAAAGACAAGATTGCATGCATTGGCGACCTACAATTTCAGGACAAAACAGGAATTAGTTGTGATGATTTCTTAACACTTTTAGAATTTTACCTTTCATCGACTGCCGTTTTCTTCAACCATCAGTTTTATGTTCAGCGCGATGGTGTTTGTATTTGGTCGTCCCTTGCGCCTATATTGAGTGACATTTATTTATCGAGTGTTGACAAACGTGTTAGTGACCGGCTTTTATTGACCTCTAACGTTGTTAGGGTATTCAGATATGTGGATGACTACCTAATTGTGCTAACCGATCACGTAGGTTCAAAACCAAGCGCCATTTATGAAAACATTGTCACCATTTTCAGTAGTGAATCCAAGGGGCTTCTTTTCACCGAACAACTTCCCCGCGATAATAGCCTGCAGTTTCCTGACCTGAGACTTGTGTTTAGGCAGGACAGACATATTTGTTGGTCCTACAACCCCAGATCGCGCAAAGAGCTACTCCCTTTCGGTAGTGCACATTCCAAGCTAATCAAGCGAGGAATCGTTGCGACATGCCTGAATGCAGCCTTGGAAAAATCTTGCCAGCATGAGATGGCACTGAGCTTTGAAGCGCAAACTGAACGCATTCACCAAGCCGGGTGCCCAAAACACCTCATCACGAGTATTAGTGAGAACCTTGTAAAAAAGGGCAAGGTGGCGTCAAGGGGTGAACAGGCTCAGAAAGACAAGGACAAAGAAAAGAAACCGATGGTGGTGATTCCCTATATTCATCGGCTTTCGCACAATCTAAAGAAAGTGGCCAGCAGGTATAAGGTCAGTTTGGTTCTATCTGCTCCTTGCAAGCTGTCGCACGTGCGCACTTTGAACAAAGCAAGAATGGTTAGGCAGTGCAAAACTAATCACCAAATCCGCGCCATTGTTTGCACTACTGACGTTGTGTATGCTGTGCCTCTTAGCTGCGGTCTGGAATATGTTGGCCAGACAGGTCAATGCTACAATAAAGAGTGAGGCAGCACAAGATCGCGATAAAAAATGGTTATGGGAGCCACAAGGCCACTCACTGCAAAAGCTGCAAGTGTCGTCCAGGTTTTGAAAACACCAAATTCATCGCAAGGTCTAAAGTCCAATTAGAGCGTGAAATCATAGAAGCTTATTACATCAAGCAGAGGGGTCATATTTGCATAAGCAAGCCATCTGTCTCACTCTCAGAAGAAGAGATTAGGTTTCTCAGTGGGTCATTATCAGAGTTCTGATCGTTGCTTGATCCTTTTGGCACGTGTTCCTATACTCTGTCACTGCATGCTTTTTGTTTTGCTTCTCTTTGCCTGCTGGTATGGTTATTAAGCGGTTTTTTCCATGAATAAACTTAGTTGGAAGTTGGCGCCTGTCCTGTATTGAGTGTGCTTGTCTTTTAGCGCCTGTATGCTTTTTGCATAAACCATGTGCGGTTTTGTTTCCCTCTCCAGACTCTGAGCAGTCCTGATTTTTCGGTGGAGCATGCTAGCCCTCTCGCATTTACGTAGTTCTCTACGCATGTCGCGGCCTCCTGTAGTCTTTCTTCCTTTTCTTTTAGTGAGCCCGTATTTGTCCAGATGGTGATGTCGTCGGCATACGTGGCATGGTGGATTCCTTCGACTTCCTTTAGTTGTTTTGGAAGGCTGATCACTGCAACGTTAAAAATCGTAGGTGAGATGACCGAGCCCTGGGAAGTTCCCTTGTTAGGGGTGTGGAACTTCTCCGAGCGGAGTTCTCCCAGCCCGATCGTTGCTGTTCTATCTGAGAGGAAAGCTTTGACGTAACCGAAGACCCTCCTGCCGCAGTTCAGGTCGTCCGGGCCTGTCAGAATGGCTTCGTGGCTAACGTTGTCAAAAGCTCCTTTGATATCCAGTGCCATTACTACGTTATCTTCGTGCCTAGGGACGTTACTCCTTTGATTTCTAGAAGTATGTCTTGGGTCGACAGCTTCGCCCTGAATCCGAACATACTGTGGGGATAGAGTTCGTGATCCTCCATGTATTGTTGTAGCCTTAATGTAACCACTATCTCGTACAGCTTGCCGAGGCACGATGTGTGCTAGATGGGTCTTAGGTTTTCGATTTGTAGCTTTTTACCCGGTGTTGGAATCATAACCACCTCTCCATGCTTCCAATCCTCGGGAACGGTCTCCGCTGCCCAGTGCTTGTTGAGGAAATCGGTTAATTCTGCGACTAGCTCGTCACTGAGGTTGCGGGTGAGTGCGTTGTTGATTTTTTCCGCACCCGCTGCCGTATTCCTAGTTGTGCTTCGAATTGCTGCATAGACTTCTTATCGTGTGATGAGTCTATCTAGGTTTAGATTTAATTTAGCTCGATAATCTCTTGCATAGGTTCTCGGGTTTGTGTCCCCGAAGCACTTGATGCGCACTTTGCCCAGGAGTTCCTCATCGGTTCCTTCGAACTGGTGGATTAATCGGTATATTGCTTTATTGTTTTCTGCTTTGGTTTTGGTCGGATCGATGAGTGCTTTCAGGATATGCCATGTCCTAGCGGTGCTCAGAGTTCCGTTGAGGGAGTGACTGAATTGCTGCCAATTCGTTTTCGCCAACTGTACTGCGTACTCCTCTGCTTTCATTGCAATTCCTGCTATTTTAAGTTTAAGCTTCCTGTTGTGTTTCTGTTTCTTCCACCTCTTGATTAGACCACGTCTGGCTTCCCATAGTGTAAGGAGCATGGCGTCTATTTCGGGTGTCTGTGTTGTTCTCTTGATCTCTTTGGTGTGCTCATTTTGCCTTTGCTTGAGTATGTTTCCCCATTCTTCAATCGACTGAATCCCTCCTTTGATGAGGTGTTCGTCGCATGCTTCTCTAAAGGTGTTCCAGTCTGTGATTTTAGCCGTGCCTAGTTGCCACTTGAGTCGGTCGCAGGCCACTTGGGTTTTGATTATGTAGTGGCCACTCCCCAGATTTTCCATCAGGTTTGCCCATTGCGCCTGTCCTGGACCCTTAATGAAGTTGAGGTCCGGGCAGGTGTCGGTACTGACACTGTTGCCTATTCTGGTTGGAGTCTCTGGGTCTGTGAGTAAATTGTAGCCTGCAGTTTCTGCCGCTTCCGCTAAAGTCTTTCCTCTAACATTGAAATTCTTGTATCCTCAGCTTTTTACCCGGGCATTAAAATCGCTTAAGACTACTAGCATGTTGCCCTTTGCCAGTTTGCTAGCGCCTTGAAAAAACTCTTGGAATTTGGCTTTCCTCTGTTTCTGCGGGCTGTAGGTATTAACGATGAAAATGGTGCCCCTTTTCCTCTGTTTCTGTGTAATAATTTCTGTTATCACATGCTCTATGTCCGTTTCAGCTATCCTGTCGTGGCTTACGGCTATGATCGCTTTGTTGACTAGGATTGCCGTCCTTCCTTTTTCCTGGGTTTCGTAGCACGTGTATCTTCCTAGTGTTGCGGTGATGCCCGTTTCCTGAAGCACTATAATGTCGGGTGGCGTTTGCTGTGTGTGAATGTACTGTTGAAGTAGGTCTTGCTTCTTCCTATAGCCTCTGAAGTTCCATTGCCAAATTTCTAGGTTTTCTTGATTGCTTAAGGTTTTGTTGGCCATGTTTAAGCTTCCGTGTTGGTTGTTGTCCTGTTGGCGAGGGCCGCCAGCGCGGGACGGTGATACGCCTTCTCTCTAATATTCTCAGTGAATTTTTGCTTGCGGTTTGATCTCCGTACCTCTATAATTTGTAGTTGCATCTGTTTCATCATCTGCTGCATCATCTGCTGCATTTCAGCTTTGAAGTTGTTGAAATCCTGATTGCCTGCTTGCGACGAGGGTGGCGGTTGGATTTGCTCGGGTTGCAGCTGCCGAGAGCTGTTTGGTCTCTGTTCCCTATCTGCCTTCGTGAGCTCGGCTACCTGGCGTTCTAGCTCGCTCTGTCCGACACGGGCGAGCTTTAGTTCGCGTCTTAGGACTGTGATAACTTTGTTCGCGTCCTCCTGCTGCTTGGGCGCGTTATTGTTGTTTGTATTTGTGTTCTGTTTAGCTTCCCCACCCGAGTGCGGAGCAAACCAAGGATTTCCTGCTCCCCAGCTCACCTTGACTCCGGTGTTCCTTGCGGGTTTCTTCTGCTTTTGCTGCTGTTGCTGCTGACCAACCAGGGGCACCAGGAGCGGGAAGGACCGTGAACGGCTCCTCGACCGGCTCCGTGACGCCGGGGATCTCGAACGGCTCCGCGAAGTCTCCCCCTCAGAGCTTAACCACCGCGGATACTTTCCGCGGTCGTCCCGACTGCGCCGTCTGCTGTCGTGGCTGCCGCCGCCGCCTCCGCTGCCGCCGTGGTTGTTGCGCAGTTCTCTAGTCTCCTTCAGTTTGTCCTTGCACTCCTTGGCTCCGGTGACGTGGCTGCCGCCGCAGATCAAGCATTTGGGTGCGCATTGGTGACCCTCCGCCGGATGTTGCGTGCCGCATTGCTTGCACGCCTTGGCTTCCGGATTCGGGCACACGTCTGACCGATGGCCTTGTTGTAATGTTGCATACCTTGTTGTATGTGGCATACCTGCCGCGTGGGGCGATACGGGTAGCACCACGTCTCGCCTCCGTAATAGATGACTTGCTTCGGGACTATGGGACCGTCGAAGGTGATGACGGCCGACTTTGTCCTAGCATTCGAGCGCTGTGGATTTTAACTCCTTGAGCGCGCACTCGTAGGTTGGCTTTAAATTCTTCCGGCGATGTCCCGGGGTCCACTCCGTGTATCACACCGCGGAAAGTGTCTTCCGGGGCTGCCACGTAAGCATTTACTTCGTATGAGCTTTCCCCCAAAATGAGACTGGAAATGCGTCTCACGTGTTGGGCGGCCATCTCGCTTGCCGTGCTCACTATTATGATGTTGGAACCAGTGCGAAGCCTGATGATCATATCTTCTCCTTTGCATTGGTGGTTGCATGCTACCGCTACGGCGCGGGCTACTTGATGAGTCTGGAGCGACTTGACTGCAAGTCCCTTCGGTCGCAGAATGATCTTGAAATCGTCTTGGGGAGTGGTGGTAGCCTCGGCTTATGCCGCCGCGGCAGTCATTGACAGTTATCTTGTCAAGTTTTCTAGTTTCTTTGTTTGAGAGAAACAGCCAAAATTTACTGGGATTTTCCGTCAAGAAACGACCAAGCGTCTCACTAAAGTAGCGCTGTCTTGATTCGTGTAACTGTGACGCAAGTGTAGCTTTTAGGCTGTTAATGATAGAAATGGCAGCGCTTTTTGTCTCCGATATCGTTTCAGCTTGCGTTTAACGTGAATGATCTCTCTAGTTATCCAAGGACTTCTCTTATCTACCTTCTTTTTTCTATCTGGAACAAATTTGCGTAGGCAGAAGTGGCAGAGAGTCCTAAACCTTACCCAAAGTGTATTAACATCACCACTATCGAATGATTGTAGTGAATCTTCCTATCTAGAAGATTCACTACAATCATACATACAAGCATACCCTTAGCCTGGAACCTATTTTTGCACGCAAAAATACGTACAAGTTTTCTTTTTTTCCAAGAACAGTTTCTGAATGGAATGCCCTACCGCAGAACTCTCCGTTGCATTCTAATCATTCTTGATATCTTTACTGCTGCATTCGTAGCTACACTGTAACTGCATATTTTTGTGTGTTTTTACTTTGTCTATTTTGCGGCATCTATATTGTTCGGTACTTGCTGTGCTTTTCCCCTGTATGTATTTCCCTCTCCTGCTCGGACATACAGCATGTCCGCAGTATTCAATAAATAAAATAAAAAGCTGGGAATGACATCATGCAGACGGTCAGTGCATCCGAATGCAGCTTGATGCGTTAGCTGTTGCAGGAGGGGGAGTGGGCCGAGCTGAGGCGGCGACTACCTTCACTAAGTTAGCGCCTAGATGAGAACAGGTACGTCGGTGGCGCGGTGGCGGCTACGGTAGAATGCAGAGGTAGAATTCCCAGCTGCGTGGCATCGGGTTACATCATGCCGGAGCGCGTCGACTGCGTTCACGAATTGAGCGGGCGGGCTTACGCTTTTTCAACGTAAGCAGTCTGAATGGTCTTTGCCACTTTTTGTCTGTTTGTATTTATTCGCAGAAAAACAGTGTGCATAAGTTTCCTGTCAATATACTTTGAGGCACTGAGACAAAATGCTTTGAAATAACACAGTATTTGTAGTATTTCATTATTTTAGGTACGTCGCGGTAATGTAGAATTGCCATGAATATTAGTAGTGCCATCGGAAAGCCGAGCCTTATTTACCAACGTGCTACACTGCTTTTAATTACCAACACGAAACAGTTTTTCACTGTACCAAAATTACAGAATTTCTTCGTACCTGGTTACCCGCCGCGGTGGCTCAGTGGTTAGAGTGCTCGGATACCGATCACGAATACCCGGGTTCGAACCCGACCGCGGCGGCAGCATTTAGATGGAGGCGAAACGTCAGTGCACGTTAACTGTTTGTATTTATCCCCAGGTGGCCGAAATTATTAGGGAGCCTTCCATTACGGAACCTCTTTCTTCCTATCTTCTCTTAGTCCCACCTTTATCCTTTTCCTTAATGCGCGGTTCAGGTGTCAGCCGAGATGTGAGACAGATACTGCGCCATTTCCTTTCCTCAACAACCAATTTTTCCAATTTTTGTACCTGGTTGCTCCTGACAAATCTTTCACCGCCGCCCATATAAGCATTCCTTGGCGCATACACAAAATTACACTCCTTACCCCTTTCCACTCTTTCCCTTTCAACATCCACCTTCCCGTTCATGTCCCAATAGCCACAAACGCATTGCTAGTCTCGAACTTTCTCCCTTTCTCCTGCCTCGATAAAACTCAGTTCCCTAATTCAATCTCCGTAATACACGTGCATCAATCATCATCATCATCAGCCTAACTACACCCACTGCAGGGCAAAGGCCTCTCGCATGTCTCTCCAATTAACCCTGTCCTTTGCCAGCTGCATCCACCCTTTGCCTGCAAACTTCTTAATCTCGTCCGCCCACCTAACCTTCTGCCGCCCCCTGCTACGCTTACTTTCTCTTGGAATCCATTCCGTTAACCTTAAGGACGAGCGGTTATCTAGCCTTCGCATTACATGCCCTGCCCAAGCCCATTTCTTTCTCTTGATTTCGACTAGGATGTCATTAACCCGTGTTTTTTCCCTCAGCCACTCTGCCCGCTTCCGATCTCTTAACGTTACACCTATCATTTTTCTTACCATGGCTCGCTGCATGGTCCTTAACTTAAGCTGAACTCTTTTCGTTAGCCTCCACGTTTCTGCCCCGTAGGTTAGTACCGGTAAGATAAAGCTGCTGTACACTTTTCTCTTGAGGGAAATTGGCAAACTGCCACTCATGATCTGCGAGAACTTGCCATATGCGCTCCACCCCATTCTTATCCTTCTAGTTACCTCCCTCTCATGATCCGGATCAGCTGTCACTACCTGCCCTAAGTAGACGTATTCCGTCACAACTTCCAGGCTCTCGCTGCCAATTGTGAACTTGTGTTCTCTTGCTAGGCTGTTGAACATTACCTTGGTTTTCTGCATGTTAATTTTTAGACCCATCATTCTGCTCTGCCTGTCTAACTCATTGATCATGATTTGCAGTTCACCTCCTGAGTGATCCAGCAAGGCAATGTCATCAGCGAATCACATATTATCAGCGAATCCATCTATTCTTATTCCGAACTTTTCCTAATTCTGGCCTCGGAATACCTCCTGTAAACATGCGGTGAATAGCATCATTGGCGAGATCGTGTCTCTGCATGACGCCCTTCCTTATTGGAATTTTATTGCTGACTTTATGGAGGACAATAGTAGCTGTGCATTTGCTATATATATCTTCCAGTATTTTGACATAAGGCTCTTCTACCCCCTGATTACGCAATGCCTGCATGACTGGTGAGGTTTCCACTGAGTCGAATGCTTTCTCGTAATCAATGACAGCTATATATGGAGGTTGGTTATATTCTGCGCATTTCTCTATCACCTGACTGATAGTGTGAATATGATCTATTGTGGAATATCCTTTACGAAAGCCTGCTTGATCATTTGGTTGGTTAAAGTCTATCGTTGCCCTGACTCTATTAGCGACTACCTTAGTAAATACTTTGTAGGCAACGGATAGTAAGCTGATCGGCCGGTAATTTTTCAAGTCCTTGGCGTCTCCCTTCTTATGAATTAAAATAATGTTTGCGTTCTTCCAAGCTTCACGTACAGTCGAGGTCATAAGACATTGCGTATACAGGGTGGCTAGTTTTTCTAGCACGATGTCCCCTCCATCCTTCAACAGATCTGCTGTTACCTGATCCTCCCCAGCTGCTTTTCCCCTTTTCATTGCTTCTAAGGCTTTCTTTCCTTCATCTTTCGTTACTGGCGGGATGACGCATTGCTGTGCACTGCTGTCTTTCTCATTAACGCTCTGATTACATTGGCTACTGTACAGGTCTGTGTAGAACTCTGAGGCTACGTTAACTATCTTATCCATATTGCTAATGACATTGCCGTGCTTGTCTATTAATGCATACATCTAGTTTTTACCTATGCCTAGTTTCCTCTTCACTGCTTTTAGGCTGCCTCCGTTCTTTAGAGTATGCTCGATTCTCTCCATATTAAACTTCCTTATGTCGGCTACCTTGCGCTTATTTATTAACTTTGATAGCTCTGTTAGTTCTATTCTGTCGGTAGGGTTAGATGCCCTCATGCTTTGGCGCTTCTTAATCAGATCTTTCGTCACCTGAGATAGCTTTCCGGTATCCTGTCGAACTGTCTTGCCGCCTACTTCTACTGCGCACTCCGTAATTATTGATGTCAGATTATCGTGCATTGTATGAACATCAAGATCGTCTTCCTCAGTTAAAGCCGAATATCTGTTTTGCAGCGCTATCCTAAACTCCAGTGCTTTCCCTCTTACGGCTAACTCGTTAATGGTCTTTCTCTTCACTAGCTTCTTCCGTTCCCTCTTCAAGTCTAAGCTAATTCGAGACCTTACCGTTCTGTGATCGCTACAGCGCACCTTTCCGAGGACGGCCACATCCTGAATGATGCCAGGTTTAGCGCATAGTATGAAGTCGATTTCATTTTTAGTTTCACCATTGGGGCTCTTCCAGGTCCACTTCCTGTTTTCTCGTTTGTGGAAGAAGGTATTCATGATCCGTAAATTATTTCTATCCGCGAATTCGACTAATAACCCTCCCCTGCTATTTCTAGAGCCTATCCCGTAGTCACCTACCGCGTGGTCGTCAGCCTGCTTCTTGCCCACCTTCGCATTGAAGTCGCCCATTAGTACAGTGTACTGTGATTCTACTTTATTCATTACCGATTCTACGTCCTCATAGAAACTTTCAACGGTCTGGTCATCATGGCTGAATGTGGGTGCGTAGGCCTGCACCACTTTCAGCTTCTACCTCCTATTCAGCCTAATTACTATAGCTGCTACCCTCTCGTTAATACTATAGAGCTCTTCTACGTTGCCAGCTATATCCTTATTAATGAGGAATCCCACACCTAGTTCTCGTCTATCCTCTAATCCGCGATAGCACAGTACGTGTCCGTCTTTTAGTACTGTATACGCCTCACCTGTCCTCCTAACTTCGCTAAGGCCTATCACATCCCATTTAATTCCCGCTAGTTCCTCGAAAAGCACTGCTAGGCTAGCCTCACTAGATAAAGTTCTAGCGTTAAACGTTGCCACGTTCAGATTCTAATGGCGGCCTGTCCGGAGCCAGAGATTCTTAGCACCCTCCGCTGCGTCACAGGTCTGACCGCCGCCGTGGTCAGTTGCTCTGCAGCCGCTGGGGACTCAGGGCCGATGGTTAATTGGTTCGATCATAGAAAGTTGTGGCCAAGTCCTACACCACGGTGGCCAAATCCTGTTCTGGTGAGAGAGTGCGAGTCTAGTCACCGAGATCAGGCCGCACTCCAGACCTGGTTATGCAATTCCATCGACACACGGATTTTTTTTTTTTGAAACCCGGTGGAGAATTGCTCAGCACCAGGATTCCAACCCCAGTCTTCTTGCACGCGAGGCGGATGCTCTACCTCTTCCCGCCATCTCTGCATAATACACATGCGCTTCGCCCCAACGTGGCGGGCATGGCTACGCTCAGACTAGCTGACGGATCAGTTACCTTTGTCGACCGTGGCGCAAGATATCCCCGACGGTCAATGCGGAGTCGCAATAAAATTCCTTTCTTCCCTCTCGCTCTCTCTAGTTCTTACTGAGCTCATGAATCTTTCAGATGCACTCGAGGAGCAGTGAGCCTAATAATTATAAATAAGCGGCCAGAAGTGTAGTGGAACGCAAGTACTGTGTTGTCTATTTTATTACCGCGGTATCGTTAAATGCCCTGTTCTCCAGAAAATATGTTGTCGGTGATGTCGGCGTTGGTGTAGTGAGCAAAAAAATCCCGGGCATGGTTCTGGCAGGTGGTCCTCCGAGAGCGACGTAGGAGGCAGACAGGCCACCTAGGTCATGTGACCCTGCGACGTCATCACAACCTACCCACCGGATAGTGAGCAAACTGCCCACCATGGTAAGTGGAAGATAAATTAATGATTGGTCATTCGGGAAGAGCAACCTGAGTCGCTCAAGACACACCGCTGGGAGCACCTGCCATCGCCGGGCAGTGGCGCGTCGCTTAACCACTGCCGCACTGCGTCAGCAGGCTTATGAGGACTCCCAAGGATCTATGAATGTAAAGTGAAGTATGACCTTCTGCATATAAGAGCACAACCTAGTAACGCCATTGCGTCATACCCTTTAGGCTGAACTTAAATGTCCCCTGATATTTTTTTCCTTCGAGTGCTTCAAGTGGCTGCGTTAAGGCCAGTTTACCCCAGTTTCTACACATGTATACATGCTTTTAAATGCCCTGACACATCTCGGACGCAGAAAAAGAAAGGCTAATGAAGCCCTAAAAAGCATATATGGTGTGAAGAAAAATTAAGTCACACATTAAATTGTACCTCTGGGAACGCCCACGGGCGCACTTTTTCCCCATATAAACCGGAACGCCGCATATATAAAGCACAGAGACCAGAAGGGAGCTGTTGTCTTGTTTTGTGGTCGCCTTACCCCGCCGAGGCGGCGTAGGTGCTTCTGCACCCCTTAAGCTTCGGCAATGGTATTTGTTCACATCAGATCGGAAGTGAACTGTGTTTATGAGCAGCGAACACTCAACGGAAAATGCGGGCCCGTACGCCTATTTTTTGCACTTTATGCCCAGTATGAACGCAGGATCGCTAGGCGACTTTACGAGTCCTTATACGGACCGCATTTAGAGTAACTGACGCTGTTTTTGGATTGCCAAAATCATGTCTCACTCGACGTCGGTTTCAGAAGCTTCGCGGCTGCCGTCGACTTACGCTTCCAAGGAAACGCCTTTGAGCATTTTGAGATTTTTTGGTGGCCCCAATTAGCTTAAATTTGAAGTGCCTTGTAGCCGACAAAATGGGCATCATTAATTACTTGAGGTAATATTCATGTGAAAAATAAGAGAGATATTTGAAGCTAGTTTCAAGCTCTAATGTCACAAAAAATAGACGCGTGACACATATAATAGAGACTGCAAATGTCAAGAGCTTTCCTTTCCAATATCATTAGTGAACCAAGTGCTGCTAGTGCTACACACTGAGTTTTTCAACATAAATTTCAAGGCAAACACATAAAGGCAGTTGCCCGATATAAAAAAGGCACGTCGTAATATCGTTAACAGAAAATTAGTAGTATAGTAATTAGTGCCGCATTACTTGGGAATGTGGTGTGGCAATCATTTTATGCTTGATATATCATTAACCAGAAAGTAGTACAAAAGCCACATTACGCAATTGGGATCTGAATCCACGAAATCCATTTTTCTCGTGCGGTGCTCTACCAACCAAGTTATGGCGGCGGCTGTCCAGTCTACTGCTTCCGGGAGTATTTAAGTTGCGAGTAACCTAACCTTGAGAGTGTTCACCAGTGCCACCTTTGTCCATAGCGGTTGACATAGAATATCCTTTACTACCGAAAGTTTCACGCGGAACCTGATGAACGGCGAGGGCGGCAGGTTTTCGAGAACTCTCTTAGACTACCTACCGATTCAAGAAATCCAGAACCAAAGTCCTCGTTAAGCTATTCAGCAGACTGTCGCGAATTGGTAGCGCGTCCCCGACTTCCCGAAGGGGAACGCTATTGCGTGCAGGTTCGAACAAAAGAACAAAGAGATCAAACAAAAAGAAAACAAAGTAGTAATTATAATTTAAAAGAAAGCCGATACGAAACGAAAAAAGAAAAAAAAAAACACTCTCAACAAGACTTCAACACTACAGAAATAAAAGAAAGAGTTCACCAGGTATTGAGCGTCCCAGATGAAGCGGGGATGCATTGCAGACAGGGTGAATGCGGGTCGATGTAGTGCGATGGGTAGATGGCGTTGCGTCGAAGAAAGCGGCAGAAGGGAGCCAGAGGGTGGTAGGAGCGGAGACGAACACAGGGAGACGCCGGTGGTCTCCCGTAAGCAGCCCGAAGAACTTGGCAGCTGCAGAAAAAACGCAGCCAGGTCCCGTTGACGGCGTCACGAAACGCCACAGGCTTAATGCAGGCTATCCAAGGGTGCCTTTAGGCAGCACGGACCCTCAGTCATCGGCTGCCACCTCCACACTTGCAAAGAACGCAGGAGGCTTGCGTTGGTGACCCAAGGGAGGTCCACGGTAGCACGGACCCACCGTCCGACGGCTGCCACCTCCACGCTTGAATGACCCGATCTCTACTGCTCTGTCTTCCTTTACCGGTTTTCTGACAAGTCAGCTCTCCGCTCCTCGTGCTCGCAACGCTCTTTGTCGCCGTTGCCTCGCAAACACCCTTCGCACGGGCACACGCACAACGCTGGGCTGGTACGCGCCGCGCTCCGCTTTCCGACGCACCCCTGTCGACGCACCGCCTTCACAAATCCTCCGAGGATCTTATGTGCACCTCAAACAGATAAAGGTGCGGAAACGAGATGCTGTTTACGGCATACATATAAAAAGCCAACAATCATCGAAACCAAGGAAACATTAGGGGAACGTTTTTTATGCGACAGCATAAGGAACACCTCGGTCCATTTCCCGCTGACGTCATGATGTCACACCGGAGCCCAGAGAGCATGTAGCGGCGTGTATGGTGCCCCGTGTCACCCTGTGTGGCAGCTGTGTATGTGCGTATGAGTCATATGAGCAATCATGATTCATGGCATAGACGCAAAATTAGGTCAGTATGCTGGAGGTGACGTTAACCATATGGAAGTTACGTCAACTAACCCAGCAGCGACGTCACCAGATTGGAAGTTCGTTGCACTCAGGCGCGAAGTGGAACTGTGCTATTGCAATACGCCAGTAATGGAATCATGTGTTCCCCAAATTAAAGGAGAATAATTTGTGATGTTAACAGAATCGTAATTATTTTGTAAGTGAAAAATAACTGATAAGAATTTAGAAGAAAAATTATAGTGGATTTGCGTAGGCAGGCCAAATGCGAGTAAGGTGCGCCAGCAGTTCGGCTTTCCCTTCGGCTACTTTGTTCAGATCCAATGTTGATGAATGGCAATTGTGCAGTAAAATACGATCTTGGGCTAGTTGGTTCATTGCGTTAAGAATTTAAAGCAGCCAAAAAGAAGCACACAGGAAAACTCACACGAAGAAGGGGAAGGTAGGGAACAGGTTGGCCTCTTTTCTAACCTCTTTCCTATCTTCTCTTTCTTCGTCTCAGTTTTCTGTGAGCGTCTTTTTGGCTGGTGTAATTTCTTAAAGCAATTATTCGGATAGCGATAACGGGTTAATGTCTGTATGCGGAATTGGCAATTTTCTCAATTCATAATCCCCGACAGTCTTCCTACCACTCTTGGCGCAGTGGTGCAGCGTTAAAGCGACGCACCACTGCCCTGCGATGGTAGGTGCTGCCATCGCTGGGACTTGGGAAGCTTGTGTTTGGTTGCGACCCCGGTAGCTCCTCCCGAGCAGCCTCTCACGATTAAAGATCTACCGCTGGAAACGGTGGCTGGGTATTTCATGTATATATACATATTCGTCAGATTAAGAAATTGGTCCGCTCCTTTCAACCTGTAGTTCAACCTCTCCATCAGATATAAAAATCAGTTCACCCGCTTCAGGCTCACGCCAATCAACCCTAACAGTCACCAAATATACACTGAATAATGTTGTAATCTTTCGTCGCTAACTTTGTCACACGATGAGTGCATGGTGCTGTCGAAGGGCCTCAACTTCTGCCCCACCAGCAGTATATTTAATGAACTTCAACTTTACAAAGATGTAAATAATTTCTCCCGATACCTCAGACTGAGCGAATACTACCACGTTTGCACCCAAAAATCATATCCTGGTTCAAAACTTCGATCTATTACTCACTGGACACCACCTCCGCAGTGCGATAAGTGTGTAGATTTATACATAAAGGCGGTGCAAAAAGATATCCTTTCTGAATTTCAAAAACGACACCCTTACCGCCCGAATCTTACAATACTTGAACGCAATGCATTGCAGGCTCTCAGCAGCCGATCAGAAATCGTAATAAAACCAGCGGATAAAGGTGGAGCCACCGTATTTAAGGATGAAAAGGACTATCTTGATGAGGCCCAAAGGTAATTGAGCGATTCCTCATTTTACAAAGCACTCCATATTGATCCCACGCCAGAGTATAATAAGAAGGTTTAAGAATTCATTCAAGTCTGGTAGAAATGAAGGAAATTGAGGACAAGATCGCAAAAGCTCTAGTTTTGTTGCATTCGAGTTCAGGTCGTTTTTATCTTCTTCCAAAGATTCATAATGAAAACAATCCGGGAAGACCAATTGCCTCTGGAATTGGAACCGTTACTGAAAGCATCTAAAGTTATGTCGATAGCCTCATCAGGGATATCCCTCTCATATATCCTTCCTATGTTAAGGACACCACCCATTTTTTAGCGAAATTCTTGACTTTGTCATTCCAGATGATTCCCTACTAATGACCCTGGACGTCGCTTCACTGTAAACAAACATACCGCATGGCGATGGCATCAAAGCAGTCGTCTACGCTTATGAGCACTTAGAATATAATAACCGGTTGACGACAGCACACTTGTAGAGCTGTTAAAACTGATACTTGAATTAAACAACTTTGAGTTTAACGACCAGCACTACGTGCAAATAAGCGGAACGTCAATGGGAACAAAAATTCGACCAAATTACGCTAATATATTCATGGCTGTACTTGAAACGAAATTCCCCGATAGTTCCCCATATAAAGCAATATTTTGCAGAAGATTCAACGATGACGTAATTATCGTCCGGACACATGGTGAGGAAAAACTCACTAAGTTTATTTCCGCCTTCAACAGCGCTCACCCTAACATCTCGTTTTCCTCGTCGCGTTCAGCCTCGACAATGAATTTTCTTTATGTCCAGGCTACCATCACGCCGAACAAACTTGAGACAGCAGTCTACGGAAACCCCACAGTCCGACACCAGTACTTACACTACCAGAGCAGCCACGCTCGCCATTGTAAAGCCTCTATCGCTTACAGACAGTCCCATCGTTTCCATAGGATTAGCTCTAAAGAAGGTGAGATTGAATCAAACTGCGAGCAACCCCGTGTGGACCTAGCACGGCACAGGCACCCATTGTCAGCCATCGACGATTCAGTCGCAAAATCTTCAAAGCATGACCGACGCTAAATCCTAAATGGCAAAAAGCAGCCACGCCCGGAATATTAAGTCAATCTGCTCCTTACACAATCGGCATCAGTGCCCATTGTTAACGCAGTTCTTAAGAAACACAACATCCTTCTACAGAGTGGAAGGATGAAATTAGTTATCTCTGCTCCTCTACTTGTTTTGCATACGCGTGCAAGAACATCCGTGATATAACGTCGTCTAAAATCGGCAACGGTAGCTTCAGAGAATCCGTGCCTGGGTGCAAACACTGTCCGGTGATGA